>JAQFZM010002652.1:0-12946 GCA_034695785.1 Galumna obvia | reverse complement strand
TCTGATGTCGTCATCGATGAGAATACTGTCATTAGGAAGAAAGTGGTCCACATTCGGATCAACTGATCTGTTATTTGCATTAAAATCAGTTTCGTTGAGAGTCTGATCATTATTTTCACCTAAAAATTATTATTAATTAATTTATTTATAAAAATTAAGTAATTAATAGTATAACTAATATTATATTGAATATAAAATTTGTTTTTAAAAAACTATTTCATACCTCTAATAATAGAATAAAAGTTTAATAAAATGAAAATATAAAACAAAAGTTTTGACATTTTAGTCAATGTATTATTAATTATGGGTTAAAATTGAAAATTAGTTATTACTTGAATTAATTTTCAAATGAAGTTTAAAAACATTTTTCACTCAATTTATAGTTTTATAAATCGATTAAACTTTGAAACAAATTTACAAAAAATTAAATAATTAATAAAATTTTACACAACTATTAACCTATTGATCAAAGGTCTGAAAATTGTTTTGTCTGGAAATTATATAAATGTATATTTAAAATGTTCAAGTAAACAATGGAACGTGTCTTTTAAAAAAATAGACATGCACATTTGCATAGAGTTTTATTAAATTTTCGACAATTTTAATAGATAATAAATAAAATGTTCAATAAATAAATATCAAAAAATTATATGACATTCAAAAATTTATTGCTAATAAAAATAATGAAAATAACAAAAAATTAGTCTATCTCAATTCTTTAATTACTCTTTAATTACCAAGTTCCAGTAATTTTTTATTATATTTTCAAATAATAGTCTTTGTTTAGTAAATTTTAAATATAATACTAAATATATTAATAAATATGTAGACACTATATTTTTACATAGATAACTGGTTTTAAAACGTTTAATTATATATTTTATAATCTTAAAAATTAAGATTTTATATAATAATTAAATTTAAGTTTTATAAAATAAATAATTATTAAAATAATCACTTTTGAAATCCACTTCAAAGATATAATCGTCGATTGAATTATTAAAATATTTATTTGAATTATTTTTATTTATTATTGAAAAAATTGTTAGAATTAAATACAATCATTTGTTAAATACAGTTAAATGAAAATATTATTTTGATTATAAATTTAATAGAATTTAGGCTAGGGAATATAATTTTATTATTATTTTTAATAATATAATTAATTAAAACTTAGATTCGGAACTTTTAGGAATTGGGTAGAGGTTCGCGTCTAATAACTCTATACCCTATTTGCATGGGTATAGTAAGTTGACCATTTGGATCCCATCCGCCACTCATCACAAACTCATCCTCAGTATTGTATATATCAGTTGTGGGCAAACAAATGCTCTCAATTGGAATCTCTTTGAGATTATTCTGTTTAAGAACATCACTTCTATTAAATCTAATTAAACCAAGGTTATCCATAATTTGTGATTTTGGTCCAGTGTAAAGGAAGTGGTTTCTTTGGAAGTCTTCGTTTTTGTATTCAAGTTCGTATCGACCAAAATATATATACAATCTAAAGATCTTTGTATAACTGGTAATAAAAATTTATATCTTGGTTAAATATTAATGAAACTAATTTTAGAGTCAAATAAAACGTTTATATTATTTTTTTTAATAGAATATAAACTATAAAATATATTATATTTTTAAACTATGAATTTATATAAGTTGGTTTATATATGGTTTGTTTTCTCGACAAATCAGTTGATCCCAAATCAATCGATGTTACCATTCATGACAAAGACATGACTGTTGAAGACCAGAGTAGACGCAAAGACATTGAAGAGACAATTGAATTGACATCAAATATGACAGAATTCGCACAAATGGAGGCTTCAAAAGAAATGAATAATAAGTCGTTTGCAATTAATAATAAAATGTCAGCGCTTTTAGTTTTTATCGTATTTTTCTCATTATTAAGAATTATCTAAAAACTCGATGTAATCAACTCTTATCTAAAATTTTAAATTTAAAACACATTTTATTTATTCATAACTAAACAAATAATAAAACAAATTAGAAATAAAAGAGTTGTCAAAAAAATGACACTGGATATTGACAGGTTATTCAATGGTTATGTTCATCCCTCTATTAAGCGACCAATCAATCAATGATTAAAATCTTAATAAACCATTGAATCGAATAATTGTTAGGAATATTATTCGAGCAGAAAGTCTTGAACTAATTGGTTGAACTGTTTGGCGAACTCCTGGTGTATGTTATGAGAACCGGTAGGAAAAGGATGATATCGTGAGTCTGATATTTGGCTCATAAGGAACTTAGGTTGCTCTTGGTCGACTAATGGATCCATATTACCATGAAGTATGAATGTGGGACACCTAATCTGTTTGACAGTATTCTGACAAATGTCGTCAACATTGACCTGATAGTGGTCAACAAGTTTGGCCCAAAGTTCTTGCAATTCATGTCCGTACACTATTTCAAAACATCGGCGCACTTCCGGATTCCAGACTTTAATATTCTTAGTATTGAAAAGCGCTCTTTTGTTCTCTGGCTTACAGTAGGCATAAGCGCCCCAAACAATAGTCTTATTGATAGCCGACTGGTATTTGATAGCCATTAGTAGTGCAGTCTTTGCGCCGTCACTCCAACCCATTACTGAATAGAAATTGACATTAAGTTTCTGTTCGAATGAATAACAGTTCAAAAGTTAGGGTTAATTATGTTTGACAACAAATTTACTTGAAATTGACCTGCATCAATTTTGCTGCCAAATCTGCGTCTCTCTGATAGACATCTTTACTCCATTGCCTTTCCGGGGGACGACTGTAACTGTTTGTCAAAATTATTTCAATTAATTTGAATTTAAAAAAAATATAATTTAAAGTTTAATCAATTTCACAGTTGTTGTAATCCATACCCATATCCGGGTGGATCCCAAGCAATTAGAGTGAATTGAGCTCGGTCAAAATTTTCTAATTGATCCGTGAAGTCGGTTCTACTCGTGCCTAATGTTATGAATTTAATTTCTTAATGATTAAAAATCAAAATTACCTAAACCTCCCGGCAATAGAAGCACTTTCTCAGGTCCGGAGCCAACCATTTCGTAGTGTATATTCATGCCATCGATTTCGGTGATTTGACCAAACATTGTTTGAAACACTTTTTGTGGTCAGTTTGTGATCAGTTTGTGTTCCCAATCAATTCAATGAGAACTTATTTTTAGAAAATAGCAATATTTAAGACTTATTTAAAGTTAAACGAATTGGAAAATCAGAGCAAAAGTTGTAAAACAGTAAATGTCAGCTAATATTCATTCAAAATAATTAATGGTTTCAAAGAAGTCTTCTCTTCAAAACTTCGTCTCTTATGTGAGAGTCTTTTTGGTGACGTTTTTATGAGTTCTGAGTATAACTTAAAAATATCCCGAATTTTAATTTATGTTAACTTTTTAGAAATAAGATTTTCCTTAACTTTATTTATTGACTTTTGATTATTTGTTACTTTTATTTTAATTTTCACACGAAAGTGATCTTATATAATCTTTATTAAATTTGAGCAAGTGGAATTTTGAATGCTTGCAATATATAATGTAATTTCTTGAGGAAACCAAGAGTGAAATTACCCTCTTTAAAATTTTTATATCAATTGAAAAAAGTTTAAAGAATATACAGAAGTTATGTAAGTCTTAATTGGGTTTTGAAATTTGTTTGTACTAATGGAAATTTGCTAATAACCATGCTTATTTAGCAATTAACATGGCTATTTAACACAGTGTCAGTCAATATGATTATATAAACTGAGTAACTGTGAAACTGATCTATTACAATTTTTAATTTAAATGATCGGATGTAATTTAAGCAAGTGCAATTATTTTAAAAGAAAAAACTTGTTTGGCTATAAATTTTAATTGAAAAGTGAGCTTGATTAATGACTAACAAGTAAAGTAAATTTGTTTCAAATATAAAACAAGTTTTCAATTAATTATTTTTTTTCAGTAAAATTAATTTGAATTGAGTTTTAAGCTTACCTTGATTAATATTTTAAATGTATTGTGCCAAGCTCATTAAGAACACAGGTATGTCAACACATAAGTCCTAGTTAATTAATCATGTCAATTTAAACTTTAAAATAATAAGGGATTGGTTTCAGTAAATTAAATGAAATAATAAATTTGTTTTATTTGTATATCAAAAGTTTTATTCCAATTAATTATAATTTTTTTTACAAATGATTTTTAAATTTATTTAATATTTAATATTCAAACCAAAAAAGTGTATTAACTCTTGAAGTAAATGATTTGAACTTTTCATCCAATTATATGTATATTTGAGAACAAAAATTAGAGAAATTTATATTTCAAAAACTTCTCTTCAAAATAGTAATCGATTTGATTCATCTTTAGGTCAAATATAATTGAATTCCTGGAGGAATACTGTCTTTCTGTGAGTAAAAAAGGGTAATTTTCATGGATGAATAATTTTGTGTCAAACAATGTTATCAAAAATTCACAGAATATCTCAAAATCTTTTTCTGTTTTTTATAATTCATTTGAAATTACAATTGAAATCTTAATTCTCAGCCATTGAGACAAAACTAAAAAGTTTATATTCACGTTATTTTTCAATTTATATTCAATCATAAGAAACGCTTAAATATTATTCAATGTTTAAAACATATTTTCACAGATTTTTATTGCAATAAATAAAATAAGTCTTAGTTTTAGTGAATTTTGTTATGAAAACAACTTTTACTTCAATCAAAAATTAGTTATTCTTCAGATTTGAGTGACATTTGATTGAATACAATGTGAAGAACTGTGGGCTCAGCCATCAAATCAAGATTCCAGTCATGGGTTAATGTACTGAATTGAGAGATGAAAACAAAATTGACATCATTTCAAATCTTGTTGACACTATTCAAGGGGTTTGCTTTCAGACAAATCCCTTCACAAGAAAAGCTGTTATTCATAACCAAAAGAGCCGTCAATTAGTGTTACAATTCTTGCATATAATAAATGTCTTTTCTCTTAACTCAGGATTAGTAGTAAAGTTTATTAGCATTTTATAAATATTTATATACAAATAGAAAACAATTCTGTACTTAATTTTCAATTAATTCACTTAAAACACATATAAAACACAAAATAAATAAAAGTGTTATTCATTTCGTGCGAAACAAATCGTAAGAAATCAAATCTAAGAAAAAAAATATATGAAATAATTGTATGCAAAACTTCAAACCTTAAGCATTAATTAATTGTTTATTCAAAATAAACGTAAGACATATTTCTTAACACAAGTCATGGACTGACTTAAACGCACTGTTAATATCTCGGATCAGATAATTTTCCAGAAATTCTTGTCTTTATTTCAGTGATTTCAGTGATTATGTGTTTCTCAATTATACGCTTTAAAGGAACGGATCACAACTCAGGTAATAATTATCGACATTTTTGATCACTTATTATGAATTGTGGCCCAGAATTGCAGACGACATGTGATGAACAACATTGAGGTTCACTTTATTGTCATAATTAGTGTCTTTTTTGAAGTCATTTTCAAATAGAGTTCTTCTTTAAAATAATTTGGAAAAAATGAAGAATAAGTTAGAAAAACAATACTTTTTATGGCTTTCGTTTGATTTGAAGCACAGAATAATTTAAATAAATGGCTTTTTTTTCTTTTAAATAATTCCTAACAACTTGTTTGCAGCGGAACTCTTACTTGATTTGGAGATTCTTGTGGAGAACCGTTTGAATTGTTGGCCACTTTTGGAGAGTCACTTTTAAGGAGGTGTTCCTCGTGAAGGGGCGAATCACTATTGCCGTCGCCATTCTCTGTATTACTGGTTATTCTCATTGTTTTGCGCCTAAAACTCATCCAAACGATGAGCGATAAAACGGCGATAATTATTACTAAACAAACGATTATTAATATAACCAAAAGAGTGACAGTCATTGAACGACTTCTCGATTCAGAAAATATGTCGCTGAGAAAAGAACCCAATGTTGTGGTTAGTGGAGGACATGTCAAGAAAAAGTGGCTAGGTGATTGGACCCAGTTCTCATCATTGAGAACATCGGCGGTTATGTTTGTGCTGTTCGTCAGATCGATGTAAAACTCGCGATCGAAAAGTGTTATTTGATCCTCACTTATGAAACCGGCGCTGACGCGAGTGGGCAAAGACTGAGGCGACTGTGCTATCACTTCACGATATGGATTTTGAACGCATTGAGTCTTATAACTGACGTTATAAAACAATTGATCTGTAATTCAATTCATGAAATTATTATATGTTTTTTAATTTTAACACTAAATTAATTGTTTTGAGAAATTCATTAATAATTTAAGAAAAGGCATAAAATCTTCAATTAATGGTTTGCCTTCAATTGAAGGCATTTCTAATTCAGAGTTGAAGACAATTATAAATCAATTTTGAAAATTCCTTAAAGAATACTCTAATATAAGCCTCAAAAGTGATGGCCCAACAGAAAAAAAGTGATGGAACCGGTTATCACATCATTTAGAAGACTATTGCCATCAAACGATTCTTAAAAAGTGATCATTGATTTTGTTCTGTACTAAACATTTAAGAAAAAGCCATAAAACTAAAGGCCTTTTCCATTGTTTACTCATTTCATTATTTTTTAAATTATTGAATACATGTTTAGATTCATGTCTTGATTAATGAGTTCTTTACTTCTGAATCTGATTTAAATTAATTAGTGGTTTGTCTCGAGACTAGCCTTGAATGAAATAAGCAGTCCGTCCGATGACCCCAAAGGCCGCGTCGAGGGGTCTCTTGAAATCGAAATTCATAGTCGCGAAGTAGTTGTCAGATGTGGAGCACACCTTCGACTCGACAGAGCACCGGGCAATTCTGCTGGGCTCATTCCATTGACCAGAGAGAGTGCCATTTTCACCCCATATCAGTATTGTGTACTCCATTGTAAGCCATTCCTCTTCATCGCTACCACTTATATGTTTCTTCTATACAAAAGACACAAAAAACAGTGAAAATATGAGAAACAAAAAAAACGAAAATCTTATGACTAATTGTGAGAATAGAGAGGTAGTTCTCATGGGGTATACAAAAGTCAAGTGCATAACCATATAATTAAATGTATTCGGTATTAGTTGGGCGTCAAATCTTAATTGTAATTCATTTTTAAAATTATAATCTTTCGGACGTTTTTTGACAATAAATTTCGGTTTTTTGTTGTTTTTGTTTTGAAGAAATTTATTTTTTCTTTACTTTAATTTTAATATCAATTAAAAGAAAACTTTTTAAACGTCTTTTGAATGAAAAGAATTTTTTTGATTAAATTTAAGACTCATTTAATCGCTTGAAATGACATAAAATTTAAACAAAAAGAAATTGATTTATCTTTTAAATGATTATTTCAACTGATTTAAGGCTATAATTAAAAAGCCTTAAATGTATTATCTGTCGATTGAGTCACAAATTATAATATTTTTTTATTCAAAAACATCTTATTTCAGACATTTCTATAATTAGTAATAATTTGTTATTTATTTTTAGTAATTTATATTAAGAGTCGCTTTTCTTCATAGTTTTCTCTTAAGTTTGGACTCAAAATTTAAGCTCAAATTAATTAATTCCTAACGAATGATAAGAATATATTAAATCATATCTAAAGTAATGTTTAATATTATGTCAAACGTATAAAAAAAATTTCTTTTGACATCATTTTCAAATCATTTTGTAATTCATCGATAAATAAATTAATACTAAATTAAATTCGAGGAAACTTTTTGTTTACATCTGAGTATTGACTCAATTAGTTTGGTATAAGACTTTCCCTGGTATAAGAAAGTTAGTTAGCAATTAAGACTAAGAACCAATGATTTGTTAACTGAAAATTGCTTTCAATTATAATTAAATTAATTATAAAAAGACTATTTTGTAGTGACAAACAAGAATAACCAAGGACGTAAGTAGTGAATTAGCTAATACTAATTAATAAACTAGGTTATACTAAATTTGGTTTATCGTTTTCAAATCAAATTTCTAATGAACTAGCAAATGTGTTCAATCGGTGTACTTTTATTCTGAGCAGATTTGATGACTCCTTTGAATACATGACTTGCAATGAATTAAAAATAATTTTGAAGAAAAAAATTCAAATCATAACAGATTTGAGTGAAAAGTGAATGAATTATTGCCTAAATTTTGAAAGGCTTTTGACAGAACCCGGATATAAAGTGGTGAAAATGTGTCTGACATGTTTACACAACAACTCCTACATTACATTACATTAAATTTAATAGCGTTTTATTATTGTCTGTAAAAAGATTTTAGAGATTTTTCTTTAAATCTGTTTTTTTCATCGAAAATATAAATTGTTTTACGGCTCAGATTTAACGACAAAACGAAAAGAACTAAAAATAAAAATTTAATGATTGACTGCAAAGAATAGAGTATAGGGACAGTTGACTCTGGGCTAAGAATAGGGCCCTCACTCTTACCATGAAATTATTTATTGAAAATTAAAATTCTTGACTTTGACGTAAGCCGTGAGCACAGGTCAGGTCAATAACATTTGTTTATTGAATAACTTACTTGAATTAATAGAAGAGTGTACTGTCCATCACAAGGACGGGTGTCTTTAATTAGAGCGGCGTCGGGTATGAATCCGTAGGGCAACTGTTTTGCACTGACACTGTCTGGTAGATCACTGGTTGTATTGACAAACCAATAGTGATCACCACTACTCACGAAATACCTCTCAATTTGGTCGAGAAATTTAATCTTCTCTATAGTCGTTACGGGACTGCCGTAACAAATGTTTGGAGTATCACATTTCACATATAATAAGAGTAATGAGAGGATTATCACAATTAAAATGATGTGGCAATTGATGTAAAACATTGTGTTTTTAGTCACAAGTCAACACTGAATCGATCTTTTAATTGAAGGAAAATGTTTGACTTCAACACTGATTTCATCGCAAATTTTAAAAAGTATTTTCAAACAAATTATGTCACAAAAAAACGTTGAATTGAATTAACAAATGTTTGCGAAAATTCTATAATTAGTTTTAGATGGAAACCAGTGTTTGTCTCAATCCTGTGGTGAATGAGTGATAGCAATATTTCAAAGCATGCCTTTTGTGAAAAGTCAATATCCAAATGATTAGACGGAGTTAGAGTCAGAGTCAAAGTCAAAGCTCAGACTATTGAACAAATATTAAGTCGGAAACCGTTGGAAAGCAATAAATTATTTTCATTTTAAGGTAAAAAACTTTTGAATTCCTTTTTGAGTGAATCCAAAATTAGTTGAAACAAATAATTATTAATAATTAGAGGTATAGAACCTCGAGTCGAGTAAAATGAGTTATCAAATAATTTGGATCACTTCATATATCACTTATTTTTTGGGCGAAACAATAAAATATAATTTTATTTTTATTGATTTCAAAAACAGAAGAAATAAAATTATTAAAAGAAATATTATTACCAAAAATAAAGACTTTTTAGGCGGTATTGGCCTCAAAACTATATCTAATACCTGAGCCGTTCACTGAAATGTTGTGTCAGGTCTGTTGGAGAGCTGTTTTGGAGGGCCAACAGATACGAACTGTTGGTAAACGTATGAGAGATGAGATAATGGCGTAACGCAATCAACTGAAACAAGTCATACATACATTACAGTTGAAGTTCACCGCTGAGGAGAACCAGTTTTTGGTTTGTTCTCTAACTGTAGGCAAATACAAGGCTCTGGCAATAACTGGCTGTGCTTTTAGATTAAGAATCACTTCACTCTTGTATATAATTTGCCCGGAATAGTAGTGAAGCCTTAGTAGCTCTTATAAGAGCAAACGAATAATACTTTTGCTTTGAATAAAAGTCAAGTTTTTGAAAAAGTTATGAACACTTGCCGTTTGGGACCGGTAACCAACTTGTTTAACGCACTTTACTATTGCACACCACTATTGTATGCAATCTTTTCAAACGAATATAACTCTCAGTCTTCTCTTCGCACCAATACTTCTGACATAAGAGCTCTAAAAACGTTAACTAAATCCCTGGCTATGACTTACTTAAGGCCAGAGCTGTTAAAATAAAAGCCATTCTTCTAAACATAAAAGTTATGTTGAAATAAACGTTTTAAATGATTTTTAACGTTAAAGAAATGCTTATTTCAATATTTCAGTGATTTTAACGTTCGTTTGCGTTCCGGTCGACAAAATTAAATGTATAATAATTGTCGACAAAAGATTTGGAAAATCATTTGATTATACACTAATTCTCTCCTTTTGATCCAAATTAGTGCACAGGTATTAGTAAACCACTAGTGCTTTGAGTCGTACGCAAGATAGGCTTAATGAATGCCATTTAGTATTATTATTATTATTATATTTTTATTTTTATTATTATTATCCAGGAATATAAGTCAAGGCAATTGACAAATACATTGATATTGTTTTTAATGAATTCTTCGTTTGTCAGTAAAACTACCGAAAGGCTCCCTTTTCACCAAAAAGTCTATTTTTTTAAATGAGTTTCTCTTAACAATTATTATCGCATTAATGATTAGGTCCTTGAGTTAGGGCTCGACCATAGACTTGTAGTCTCTGTTTGTTGTTTACTATTATTCTGTTCCTGAAAAAATGTTTTGTCGAATGTTTGCATCGCATTCATATGTAATCAGTTTTTGATGACTAAAAGGTCTACAAAAAGACATTAAATAAAAGTCAAAGCTTTGAAAAACAGCATAAGATTTGTCTTACGATTGCATAAGACATGACTTAAGCAATAAGAGTATCGCCTAATGTTTAGTGAATGTCACGCAAACCATCATTTTGTTAGATATTATTGTATTTTAAAAATGAATTCCTCATTGAATTAAAATTTTTGTATTTTTCCTAATCTTATTATTTTGATATTTCCGTCTGATTTTGACACGAACTCTAATTAATCTTGCTCTTTTAAATAAAATGGGTTGACTAATTAGTTATCTTGCTTATCCCTTATGGTAATTCTTTTTTTTATAAGTCTAAAAATATGCCGAAATGATGTCTCATTGTATGACTGAAAGCAATTATTTGGTCGAAAACAATCAACATTTCATGAAAAACATATTTTCAGAGTTCATACAAAAGTATTTCAATTCATTTAATTACAGGTTTTGCTAATTATTTACGAAATATCTTTTAATGGCAAACATTTCAGATTAAAGTGTGGTTTTCCATCAAATATTAGATAACAGTGAATGGGTCTATACTTTACACATATTTACCAAAACTAAGTCAATGGACTCTTTCTTAAAACAGATTAAACCCATTTTTAACACTCATTTAAACTCTTTTTATATTGACTTTTAGATTGAGATTAAAATTTGTAATTATTTTCACCAAAAAAAAAGACGAAAACCAAAAGAAGTCTTTGATTTTTGGAGACAAACTTTATGTCAAGTGTTGGCTCTACTTTCCTGAGAAAAACCTAATTTAGTAAAGAATCAGATTTATTGCCAAAAATAATAATAAATGTCTTTTTTCTAAAGAAAAATAAGAATTTGTTTGAAAAAGAGGTTAACAATATTTCAGTGGTTTTCTTAACTTTAAATTGTTTAAACATGAATATGCCCAGGGTGATTTATTTTTTCCGATAATCTATAGCTTATTTATTAATTATGACCTAGCCAAATTTGGAACTATTAGATTCTATTATAGATAATTTGTTGCTAGACCAATTAGATTTTAAGATAATTATTTATATAAATCAAGCATTTAATCGATGGTAAAAGAGTTCTCAAAATTCATTGATTTTTATCAAAAATTGAAACCTAAGTATTGAAATGTTTATTATAAAAGTCTAACAATTGAGTACTGACTCTAATTTCATGACTAATAATAGTCTAATGAATCAAATGATTCATTAGTTTATGTAATTACAGACCAAAAGAGTGGCTCATTATAAACACTTTAAGTAAACATTTGTGAGGAGCCATTAATATCTTGTAAAAATAACTATCCATACGTGAGATCTCTCAATGATAAGCTAAAGTTAGGTAGTGTTGATTATAGCACCGGCTCGCAGTCCGTTTCCTCATCACTTTAGTCGTGTCGGGACATAAAGAAAAACTAACGAAAAGCCTCGAATTACGTAATACTAGGAATGGCTTTAAATATAAAACTCAGGAAATGAGACATAACTTTATTTATTTTATTTCGAGAAAAATAAGAGAAAAATATATTTATTAGAAAACCTTTTTTAGTTTCTCAGAAAAATGTTAGTCATAGATATAAAAGCAATTAATTGTATGAAATAATACCTTTTCATTAGATTCTTAGGAAATTTATGATTAAATAATTAAATTCAAGGCTATTATTAAAGGATTGGTATAATAACTGTTTCTCTGTTTCTCTAATGATATTTCATTGAATTTGTTTTCCTTTTAAAATATTTTTAAAATGTATTCAATCAAATTTTGTTTTTTATTGAATCTTCAGTTTTAGAGACCTGTCCTTAGAGTAAGCTATTGGAGGAATGCATCCTTTATTATAGATTAAACTGAAGGACACCATAAATGGGCAAAAATGACTGATATCTTTAAAAATGATTTCTTTGGAAAATATTTTTGTGTTTTAATCTATTTTTCAGATTTTCTTTTCATATCAATCATTAAATGACTTTAAATTACTTTTTTCTTATTTTAAATGAATTTTTGTGTGAAAGCCATGAATTCAAACCAAAAGTCAATCGAATATAAAACAAATTCGGTTGAAATGAGGTTTTTCTCGACTATATATTTCTTTTCACGACTAATGTATTCCTGAAATTTTTTTTCCCAATGAATTGATATCTATTTTAATACATAAAATTCAATTCGTTTCAGACGAGAGACCAATAAAGGACAATGTGAAACTTGGTATTGTGATTGGGACCTTGAGTTTGATATTTTTTTTCGATGACCCATGATGACCTCCTACTAACCCTAGAACAAAATGAAAATCGATGCGTACAAT
>JAQFZM010002651.1:0-12946 GCA_034695785.1 Galumna obvia | reverse complement strand
TGAAAACAGATTGAAAATCCGTTGAGCCATTCAAGATTAATCACGTTTTAACCATACCCAGATTGTTATTTCCTCGATTTTATATAATCATAAATAATAATACAGGAAAATCAAAGTAAAATTAATGATTTGAAATTCATTTAAGAAAATATGAAAAGAAAATTTAATTCAAATAAATGTTTACCCAAAGCACTAACTAAGCATTGAATCAATTGACAATTTCTACAGAATTTATTTGCGTTTGAAATCAATTAGAAACAAACGAAATATACTCTCATTTAGAGCCTTAAGTTTGCAAATTTCAAAAACTAAACCGAAACCGAAATTTTTAAAAAAAACCAGATTAAAACCGAACAAGTTTCGGTTTTTAATAAACCCTATTTAAAAACTTATTTTTTCATCAATTTTAAATAATTATCGCTTTATAATGAATAGAAATTTATTTTAAATCCCAAATAATAGAATATTAATATTTAGTATTTTGTGACTAAATTTTTTTATCAAATTTAGGTTTTTTCCTAAATTTCAATTTTTTAAAACCGTAACAGAAACCAAATCACTTGAAGCGAAACAGAAAAAACCCAAATCGGTTTCGATTTTTTTTGTTTTAACCCGAATCGGTTAACTTACTTTGGCCTTTTAACTCATTCATAATTAGAAACTTATTAATAATATTATTTTAAATAATTTTCTTATTGACAGAATTATTATTATTTTACTCATAAAGAAGAAAATTTGAATTTCAATACTTTGACATGATTCGATTAGTAATTTCTTTTGTCTAAAATTCTTTTTACTTGTGCTGAACTTATTTATAAGAATAACTTCAGAATGCCTGTCAATTTAGCCACAAAGGGTGAAATATTTTGTTATACCTGCTAATATTATAAAATATATACAGTGTCGGCGATAATTGGATTCCGGTGACTTGGTCCAATATCTCCGTTAATATTTATCGTAATAAAATAATTTTTTAACCCTAAATATTGTTTTGCTGTAAGATTGTGATAATGAAAAAATATTTAATTTACCTAGTATAATTTTCTGAAAATTCACTATTTTATCAAATGTCTTATTTTTGACAGATTTTAGGAAATTAAATTTCTTTTGATTATTTTTATATACTTGATCAAAAATCAGTCTATACATGTTTTTTTGTTTTTCAATATTACTATTCGTTTTGATAAAATCAGCTCGCAAATTTCAAAATTTTCAAAATTCTAATTAATCTTGTTTAAAAGTTTCTTAATCAATTTTGATTAAATAAGATTATTTAAATACAAAATGACATATAGTATTAATTTACCAAATTTCATAAATATATCTCAACTATTGCCAAAATTAATGTTAATAAAGTATTTTCCCATATAAAAGTATATAAGGTATCATTTGCTTTAATTGTTATTTTTTATAAAACAGATTTATAAGTGAATTTACATTATCGTCAATAATTTTGAAAGTTGTTGAGATTTTTCAATGAAACTTGGTAATCATTTACTGTTTATTTTTCTTCATTCAAATAATTTTGATTCATCAAAATAGGTTAAGAAACCTATGAGCAAGATCAATTAGAATTTTAAAAATTTTGAAATTTGCAAGGTAATTTTATAAAAACGAATAGGAATATTGAAAAACAAAAAAACTAGTATAAACTAATTTTTAATCTAGTATATAAAAATAATCAAAGGAAATTTTAATTTTATAAAATCTGTCAAAAATAAGACATTTGATAAAATAGTGAATTTTATGAAAATTTTACTAGGTAAATTAGATATTTTTTCATAATCATAATCTTACAGCAAAACCATATTTGGGGTTAAAAAATAATTTTATTCCGATAAATATTAAAGGAGATATTGGACCAAGTCACCGGAATCCAATTATCGCCGCCACTGTATACACTCGAAAATATTAAATTCTATTGAGACATATTTTGTGTCTGCATAAAATACATGGCATTTTTTATAGAATATATTTTCTTCAAATAGGACTCAAACAAAATTACAATTAGCAAAAGGTGTCCCAGAATATAGTGGATGTGTTGAGAGTATAGGCATATAAAACCTCAGTGGACGGATAAAAGCCTGATTGTTTTCAACATAGCTGTATTTAGAAAGGAACTTAATTTATTTATGAAAAGCATTGGCTTATAAAAGAATAGATTGAATAAATGAAAAGTTAATGTTTATTAGCTCATATATATAAAGTGATGATTTGATTAATTATGTTGAAATTTTGAACACCTGAATTTTCATAGGTGAGCTCCACATCTCTGACTCACCACTGATTCAAATGTATTTTGATATTCGGGAAGCCCGAAGGCCTCTACCAAATATCCTCCTAAACCGGGAGAATTGAAGGCTCGACCGGTATAGGCAGCTGGCAATCAAGTGTCTCCGAAGGCAAGCAAACGACTTCCCGTTAATAGCTGCGGCTCTAGCGCAAAGCCGGACGTATAAAACAAATTGCGAGTCGAGATTTCCGCGCAAAGCTCCGAACCACCCAAACAACAACACTTTAAATATTTAATTTATTTCCAACGTTTATTTAGTATATAAATTTTTTATGAGAGCTGTGCTAAAAACTAATCTTTTATATAGTCAACGGCTAGGAATTGATAAAGGAATTTTTCTTGTATATTTCCCGGGACAACCCCACTATTCATACGGTATGCAATTATCTTTGCTTCCTTTCTTTATATCTCGTATTTCATTCAACTTTCCTTAATTTATGATTTCCTTTCACTTTTTAGGCAACTATATCTTTTCCTATTAAACACCTAATCTTTATATATTTAAAACTTATTAATGTTTTCCTATGCTTTTCCTTATTTTCCATATCTGTAACATTCCCAAATATTTCCACATATGTGTTTGTATATATTTCTTTTGTTTTGTCCTTATTTTGTGTTATTGTTTTTATTTTATTTGTGTCCTTATTTCTATTTCCATAAGTATCGGCCATATTCTGTCATTTTATGTCTATAAGTGTCTTATCTCAATAAATCACCACACAATTTTGTGATCTCCGGAAATAATAATGTGTAAGCAGTGGTTAAATTGTAGTTTATATAAAATCTGATCATCAAATAATTATTTAATTAATTAAATTTTTATATAATCGAGATAAAAATAATAAATTTTCCATTATTAAAATAAAACAAATCTTTAAATCTTTTAAAACATTGCTTATCCAAGAAGCACTTCTTTATCTCTTATTTATTCTGGTTATAATTGGGTTTTCGACCATTGTAGGACGAGGATATTCTTGATTCTTTGAATGAGTTCTAATGATTTCCCTTCATATGAAATTTGATTGCCATACTTTAACGTTTAATTTAGTATTTAAATCCTCAGCCATTCTGTTGATCAAACGTGGGTTTTCTATAAACCATTTTTGCAATCGGCCTGGATGATTTATAAAGGTTTATCAGTTTAAGTAATATTTTCACTTACATTTAAGCTGAGACTTCGGAATCCCAATCATAAGCAACATTCTTTTTCATCCTGTTTTGATTTGGATAAACATTTTACTGTTTATCTAAATAAGGCGTTTAACCAGAATTTTGACTACATTTCTCAACATAATTTTGTTGATACTTTTGGTTTTACGATTTCGGATTTATCAACAAAGGTTTAATTTTCTTGCGCTATTATAAAAAGATAACTTATTATCTCTTGTTTAAGAACAGATTTTATCAGTGTTAGTTCTATGTTAGCAGATAACTTTGATTTTTTCTTCTTGGTAATCTTCTTGATTCGATAATAAAGTTTAGTTATCCACTTTAATTACCGAATTTTCTTGAACAGGATATGATCTGTCGCGTTCAATTGTACGAAAATCATTTATATGATGATCACTTGTACAAATATCATATGTACTATGATCATTTGTATACCTAATCATTTGAAGTACGATCATTTTTACTACGATAATTTGTTATATGTTCATTTGTTCTACAAAACCTTATATATATTTAAAGATAAAATTTGATTAATATTTTAAAAATTATTTTAAATTAAATTATTAAATTTATTTATTTTAAGACGTGTCTAAAGGTACGCGTCTCAAAGCATTGGAATTGTGGTAACTGTGGTCAACATATGATACGAAATGAAGTTTAATTGAAAAGACTCTGAAGTGATCTCTACTAATACATGTTTAAGACTGAATACATTTGATGTAAAACATAGGCTTTTATAGTAAAAGTTAGACTCAGTGTTAGGTTAAGTGTAATCTAAAGTTGAGGTTATTTTAGAAGCGAGTTATGCTGAGAACCAGAGTTGGAGAGAGTTCGAGAAGAGTTGAGAATAATAGCAGTGAGTCTAAGGACTCTCTCACTCTTCCGCCTTTTGAAATATTTGAACTTGGATCAAATGAGAGATGAGTTGATTTTGAGTAGTCTGAGTTGAGTTTAGGTTTGAGTTGAGTTTGAGATTTGAACGGAACGGATTGTGGCAGAACGTGAGCTGACGAGGTGTGACCAACCGAGGAGCCATTGTGTGAGGCGTCGGACACAGTGTGCTGCGTGAGATGTCAACTCGAGCGTTCCTGTGCTTTGGGTTGAGGTTTCGGTGTCGTCCCGTTAGTGTGTTGTGAGTGATGGCATCGGACACAAAGAGAGCGGACGAGGCAACTATCCGAGCGGCCATTGTGTGAGGCGACGGACCCGGAGTGGGATGTGTTGTCGAACTCTGCTTTGAGGAGCCATTTGTTGTGGGCACCGGACCCATTGTTGAGGGGCCTGATATTGTGGCGAAGAAACGCGAAAAGACTGTTGAGTTGTCTGAAGTTGAGTGAAGAGAACGGAAGATAAGTGAAAACGGTTGTAGATTTGAACTGAGCTGAACGGAGTTGAATTGATGTGTTGACGGAGCTGACCACAGGTACTCCTCCGGTGTTCGAAAGAGCCGATGTCGAGGACTCAGTTTATGCCAGGGAAGACATCACACGTTGGGCACCATTTGATACGTGTCTAACGGTACGCGTCTCAAAGCACTGGAAATTGGCAACTATGGTCAACATATGACACGAAATGAAGTTTATTGAAAAGACTATGAAGTGATCTCTACTAATACATGTTTAGACTTAATGTTAGGTTAAGTGAAGTCTAAGGTTTAGAATATTTTAGATATGAGTTATGATTAGAACCATAGTTTAAGAGATTTGGAGAAGAGTTAAGAATAATAGGCAGAGTCTAAGGACTGCCTCAATATAAACAAAATTTTGTTTAAAAAAATTCTATTTCAAATCTTGCTTTTTAAGTATTGACTTTGAAATTAGTTTATATATTCCCTTTATTTATTTTTTTGTATAATATTTTAACAGTTAAATACAAATCCAACACAAAAAAGGGTAAATAAACTTATTTTGTTAAAATTATAATTATTTTAAAATAAATAGTATGATTACTATTGGGTTGAAAATATTTGTGAATTCAATGAAAAACATGGCGGAAGAAATTGATGATTTCATTGAAGACCTCGGCTGGAAATTCTGTTATGTTGATCAAATATCTATGAAAACCGTGGAAAATATTCTTACGACTATTTACAAAAGAATGGTTAGTGGAACACCCATTAGCAAAGAAATGTTGTATAAATTAATTGAAGAGAACATCAAAATAAACAAAGAAAAGATGAACAAAATGATAAAATTGGAAAAAGAAAATAAAGAAATGATGGATACTATAGGCATTTTGAAAACCCAAATCAACGAAAAAGACAATCATTCACTCAAATAATCTGAGCAAAGTTGTTGTAAAAGAAGAAATTTAAAGTGAACCTATTTATAATCAGACGCAAACATTTGGCCGCCTTTATTTTAGAACAACGGTTGAAGGCCAAAGAAAACTTAATTGCAATTTTTGCAATTATTCAAAAAAGATTAGCGCTCAGAAATTCCGGAACCTTAAGATTACTAATCCAGTGGCTATTATTGGCAGATAAATAATTGGCAAATCGTTATTTAATTGCAATTATTGTAAATTCAAATCAAATTACAATTCTCATATCTATTGTCATAGTGGCAAAATTCATCCCGATCTTGTTAAAATAAAGTGTAAGGTTTGTCTTAAGAAATTTTACAACAAAAAATGTTTAAACCAACACATCTCTCTTAAGCACAAATAATATGTTAATAATTTAAATTTATATGTTTAAGACTATATAAAAATTTTCTCTTATACAAAAATTTTTTTACTAATTTTATTTTAAATTTTAAATAGACAACTATTTTAAAGTTATATAAAAAGGGTTTAAAATTTAATAATAAAATTTTTATAAATTAAATCTATTGAAATTATTTAACTACAAATATGTTTATTATCTCATAATTGTTAAAAGCAGATATGGGTTGATACACTTGCTCCTTGATGTTATTAATATATATTAGTCGCTCAAGGAGTTAATTAAAATATTTTAATATCCAAAATATTTTAATAAAATATTAAATTTTCCTTGATATAATTATGTTAATGGAATGCTAGATTCCATTACTTAGCCACAACTGGACCTTTAGCTTAATAATGAGTATTCATTGGGTCACTGGACCAATACAGTTTCAGAATTTACTATATTCTTATAATAAAAATGTATACAAATTATTATTACAATAAATATTTGATTGAATTAAAGAGTCATTTGAAATACAATTGTAAAGATTAATACAAATTGAAGAATATTTCCAATTATTCGTTTAAAATATAATATGAGATAAAGAAAAAATTTTATTTGGGGTCAGAATTGTTTGTAACCACAGATAAAAAACTTTGGAATCCTTGCGTTGTTATCAAGAAGTGGTGGGACTTCTTTGGGAGAGTCATCAACATCTCTAGAATAATTCGAGTCTAATTCAGCAGAAATGTTTTGAGTCCTCAAAAGTGTCCCAAAGGAGAGAACTATCCAATAGATCTGTTGGAATCACTTCTGTGTTGATGACTGACTCGTGGCAAATATTGTCATCTGATGAAAAGATCCTTTTCCTCTTTTTCGGAGGCTTGAATTTACCAGAGATCTTTAAACAAACAGGAGCATGTTTGTGTGTTCTTTCCAGTCTCTCAATAAGTTGGTCCTCCCATTATTTAAGTTCTTCAGTTGAGTAACAGTCAATAATGACATTATCATCTTTGCAATTAGCTAAGGCCCATAATGAGAGGGGCTAACTTTTTTGATATGCGAATACGAAGTTTCCTGTTCTGCTTTGAGTTGGCCTTCATTGATCTGATCCACAATATATTGTCCGCCTTTATCCATTCCTTTACTCTTCTCTGAATTGTAATGGCGAACAGCTTTCCAATGTTTTGATATGTAACCACTTCTACCACTTTTTCCAACGAAAGTGCAGTGTCCAAAAGGTGTGAGTTTGAAACCACAGATTAACCTCAATGATCTGTCCCATTGCAAAAGTCGATTTTGTTTCTCCAGGAAAAACTGGAACAGTGGGGAAAAACGACAGCGGATCAATAGGAGGGGTCTGAGTTAAGGTCGAATGTCCGGCTTCTGTCTTTCCAAAAGTGCCAAAATTTATGACTTTTGATTCCAATTTTTTATTTTTAATTTATTTATTTTAGATCTTTGACTGGTTTCCAACAGTTTTTTTAGCACTGCAATGTCTATTAATACAACTTCTCGATAATATTTTTCTTTTTCAAAAACATTAGTTTCCGATAGAGAAGTATCTGATGAGCACTCGTTGGACATATTCATTAAATAAAAATTAAATGGACTGCACTTAACACAAAACAAATCAATAATAATAAACAAAACTGAAGGCAATGAGTCTTATAAAAGTTTGGAACTAATTACGCAAAAATAAAACCCTTTATTCAACATTTGTAATTAATCTGAAAGCTTAATCCTCAATATTAGTATTCACCTCAAAGCTTGAGATCAATATTCTCTATTTTTATGATAAATTCATGCAAGTTTTCAAATTCAAGTTGGAAACCATTAGATAATTTATCTGATTCTACTGTCTGTCTATGAGTGGTTAGTAATGGTTCTGAGAGTAGAATCAAATCCAATTTTTTTTCAATTCTAATATATTTAATCAGAGGAATGATTAATCCTTTATTAGTATAATATTTAACTATTTCAACAAATGTGAGGATTACCACACAGACTTCCATGAACTTATAAATATTACTGTATGTAAGACTCATTTTTAAATGACCTAAACTTAACAAAGCTATAAGTAAAATAAAAATACCCTTGCTCTTCATACAAGGAGTTGTTAGTAATGTGCATAAAAACAAAATAATGAGTTCCACAAAATTTGTTATCATTCTTTGAGTAATCATCACAAGTTCTAAACTAATAACAATAAAATGCAAATCCAAAACAACCAATAGTTAAAAAGTGTCAGTAATAAAAATAAAATATAATTAAGTTAAGTAACTCAAGAGTTACATCTCATAACTATCTATAAACATATAAACATATCTAAAAACCACAAGCACCAAATAAAAGGGTTAAATGCCATATGGTTGCCCTGAATTAATGTCTGAAATGCATGAAAAATCAGTACAAGGAAAATCAGTACAAAAGGATCACGAGCATATAATTAAATTACAAATTCAAATAATTAACAGCTTTAAATATATGGCGACAATTAATATTTACTCCTGTGGCTAATATTTGTCCACAAAAAACTTTTTAAAAGTAAACTCAACTCTTTTCCAATCGAAGAGTCTTTTAATTCGAGTTCGATTTACATTAAATCTTGGATATTCAAAAATTAAATGCTCAAGGGTTTGAGATACAGTCACGTCACAAAAACACTTATTATTAGTTCGATGATCAAACCTTTTCCCATATAATCCGGTAAACGCATGCCCAGTAAGCAGTTGAGTCAATTCAAAGTTTGGTTTCAAATATTTTTTGATCGTTTGATATCATTTAGTGAAAGAAAAAAGAGCTTGGTTGTGGTTTCGAATTCATCATTAACATAATCTGTATTCCATTTGTTAAAAATGTTCTTCAATAATCTTCTTTTGACGAGATTAATAGGATATTTAACATAAGTAGTGTTATTAAGAAGTGGTGCATTCTTTGCGGTCGAATCAGCTAGGTCATTTTTCACTATTCCTGAATGTGATTTTATTAGCACAAATTTAATGTCTGAGCTAGTTCTGGCCAAAAGAAATTGAATCTCATGTACTAAAAGAGTAGTTGAAGCCCATTCCTCGAAAGCCATAAGCACCGATTTGGGGCCCACAAAAAAAACCGAATCGCTCACATTCTTCTTCTCTATATATTTTACTGATTCTATAATCGCAACTAATTCTGCTTGAAAGACTTTTTTATATAATACAACAAGAATTCTATTCTATATTTCAGTGGGAAAATTCTTGTCAGAGCAGTGGCTAAAGTTAACGAATCTGTGGAGAAACCCTTTAAAATTCTAATCAGTAATGGCCGCTTAAATGCATTTAATATCTTCATCGCTTTGTTGTCATGCACTATGTGTCCAAACAGTTGACATCCGTATAACAAGGCTGGTTCAATTGCCATTTAATATATAATTTTAAGATATTCGGGGCTAAGAGATTTAGACCCTTTATAACATTTTTTAACTGCATATATGTATGTGACTAAACACATTTAGGTAATTATAATGTAGAATTACAATAAACATGTATCGGTATCATCTAAATAAATTTATTAAAAATTTATTAATATTTTAAAGATGAATCAATTTTTTCTAAAACCCAATAAAATTTGTAACAAATATCTGACAATTAAACCAAACTAATCTTTTTAAATAATTAACTAACTAATTTTGTTTCATTATTTCGTTTCATTAATTTGTTTCATCTATTCAATTTATGAATTCGTTTTATACATTATTCCATAAATTCGTTTAATTCATACATTTCAATCACATGTTTCATTCATTCAATTAATCAATTCATTTCATCCATTCATTCAGCATTTGGTTTTATCCTTTCTTTCATTAATTCAATTCCTCCATTTATTTTATTCATTAATTTTATTCATTCGTTTCAGAAATATGCTAATATGTTCGTTTAACTAAATTAAAATATACTTTATCAATATCGCTAAATAAAACTAGCAGTTTCCAAAATGTTATATATATTTTAATCCCAAGTCTGCCACCAATTATGCATAATTTATCTTATTCACTACATTTACGGGGTAATATGTAGAATATAGAATCGTTTTCCCCCACCAACTCACATATTAACCCACCAACCAACCCACCCACCCACCCACCCGCCCATTTTCAAAAAATTTTAAAAATTTTCAAAAATTTTCAAAAAATTTTTAAAAAAATTTCAAAAAAATTTTAAAAATTTTCAAAAAATTTTCAAAAAAGTTTCAAAAATCTTATAAAATTTATATCAGTCTTAAACCCGTAAATGTAGTGTCCATTGAGTTTGACCTCAAACCTTGTTTTTCCATCCATTCGTTTCATTTATTCCTTTAATTAATTATTTTCAATCATAAGTTTCTTCCAATCGTTTAATCAATTTGTTTTCAACCATTCATAGTTTTAAATTGAAATATTTATTTATCAAATTTGACAAATGGAACTAGTAGTTTTCAAAAGTTATGTTTTTTCAATCCCAAATCCGCCACCATAAATGCATAATTTAAATAAATTAATTTAATAAATTCGTTTCATCTTATAGTTTAATCAATTTATTTAATCCATTTGTTTCTTTAATTAGTTACAATCATACGCTTAATCCATTCATTTCATTGTTAAACTAAAATATCGTAAAATAAAACTAGCAGTTTCAAAATGTTTTATATTTTTCAATCACAAGTCTGCCACCAATTATGCATAATTTACCTTATTTTTTTCATTCATTCGTTTCATAGGAATCTTTTTAAAATGCTTGATTATATTTTTAGCTGGAATAAATTAAATTGTTATTATATTATATGGATAGAAGCTCGTAAATGTAGTGATTATAGGCTTTGCCTCAAACCTTGTTTCATTAGTTACAATCATGTTTCATCCATATGTTTCAATGTTAGACTAAATCATTTATGGAGAAATTAAATTTTTGATCTTGTATGACTAAATAGTAATATGAAAAGTGTAAGAATTGCTATCAAAGTAAAGTAAAACAATTTTAGCACATCTGCATTATAGTTTAACTGACACTCTATAATTAACTATTTAGTTTTAACTAATCAGTAACTACTTGATCTTTGATATTTTTTCACTTTTCCCAAAATTAATCAAACAAATAACTAAAAATCATATTTCATGAATTTTTTTTAATTATCATTGTAATTTGTTTAATTTTTAAATCTAATAATTTAAATGAAGAACTAAAAAAACAATTTAATGATTAATGTAAATAATATTCTTGTAACAGATAAAGTATATGCGATGAATTGGTTTTATAAAATAATATTCTGGAAATTAAATTGTAAATAAAATTTATAACTATATAACGTTTGGGTAAAACCGTTCACATATTTACCGAATAACGTGGACTCAAGAGTGTAAACAACTTCAAAATGAATTTAAATGATAAATCAAAATTAAATAAAATTTAAATTATTATTAAATGAGTATTTGTGTCATTCTGTAGCGTTATAGCCGAAAGGGCATAAACTCCTTATAGACTTAGGCAGAGTGGCTAATTACTAGTGGCTCAGGTTAAGGCCTACTCTTAATAAAAAGAGACAACTTACGATTACGTAAGGAAACATTTATTTGAAACCAAAATAAAATACAATTGAACCACTTAATTTCTAATACAGTGTAACCTCGTTATAACGAACCTCGATATATCGAATACCTTGTTATAACGAACTCATTGTTAGGAAACAAAAAAACTTTTAATAAAGAAATTGTACTCTTTATAACGAATCCTTCGCTATAACAAACAAAATTTTGGTCCCGACCCGTTCGTTATAACAAGGTTAAACTGTATATTTGAGTTTAATTATTTTATAGAAATAATACTCATTAATCGGTTGAGTTAAATATTGTTTGAGTTAACTCATCGATAAGTAATTATTCTTTATATTTAAAGTAAAAAAGTATTAAGATTTAGGATAGGATTTTTAAAACTCGCTTAAAAATGTAAGCTAGTAAAATGTATACCCAGAAAAAATGCAGAAAAAAATTAGTACCAATTAAAGTTTATTCGATTAATTTGTTAACCCTTTTAAAAACATAATTGATATTCATTGATCATTACTTTTGTTTGATAATAGAGTTTTGACCATGATACAACGTATAGTAAGTGTGACTCATTTAATATGTATATAATTATTATGGGACTATTTTTTAAATGAACTTGATAGTTGTATTTAAGAATGAACAAAAAGGTAATAAAATTGGTACTATTTGTCCGATTGCAAATTAAAATATACAAATTGCCCAAGAGAAATATTATTATTAAATTAAGATTTTAAATTTATATAAAAAAAAGTACTGGCTAATTATTTTTTAGTTTCTTTACTCAAACGATTAATTACTATATTTATAAGACCATTTTATTGTTTTTTATATGTAATTTACCTGGTTCATTGCAATTTTAAAGTTGAATGCCATTAATAAGTTGTATAAGCTAACTTTTTTCAAAATATATTTTGAATAAAATATTTTCTTTATAAGAACATTGAAATTACAAATTAGACTTTACTAGCTTAATTATTAATTATTATCTTTGACATTTTTCAATTATATATCATTGACATTTTTTTTGGTCTTGTTCGTTTTTTCAAATTTGTATTTAACTTTTGATTATTGAATAAACGTTAAACAGATGACAATTTCACATGTCTATATAAATAATACCATAGTCATTTCAAATTGAATTTTATCAATAAACACCATGGTTTAGTTAATATTAAGTTGCACAAATGAAAATTACCTTGTTTAAGAATTAAAATCTTTTAATCAATAAATAAATTATTGATTAAATATCTATTTGTATTTCAATTAAATATAATTT
>JAQFZM010002650.1:0-12948 GCA_034695785.1 Galumna obvia | reverse complement strand
AAAGAAAGATTTTTACTAAATTTAATTAATTTCAAACTCAGGTCTAATTTAGGTAATAGCGACCACTGTTTGGGAATTAGAGATGGATGTCAATGACGTCTCGTAAATAACATGTTTTACTATTGTATGGTTCAGTTTGTATTTGACGTCACTTATTGTAATTAAGAGTTAACAGTCAAATCACATGCTTTTATTCCGGTCGCTATTAAAATTCCTTGCGTTAGTTTGGAGTCATTAGTTATAGTTTAATACAATAAAACTAAAATTGTATTTCTGTTCAAAGTTTAATATTTTCTTTGTTTTATTCGACATTTAAAAAGTTATATTTTATGATTAATAAGTGTTAAAACAAATGGAATTAACTTTAATTTTGGTAATCATTTTGAAAATATCCTTTAAGTTCTATATTTTGATTGAATACAAATTATAATTATTGTTATATTACTTAAGAAAAATAAAACACAAGTTTTGAGACCAAATTTATTCGAGAGATTCAGACGAATGTCATTCTTTAATCATTAGAAGAGTTTGTATTACGTCCAGACTTTGACCAATTGGGCGACACTTTTGATGTATTGGAGGCATCAAACGTATGGTTAATCTCATACGGCATCTGATAATTATTGGTCGACATATTCTGTAAGTGAGCCATATTTTGTTCGTATTGTTCGGGTGTCATATATAATACTGTGGGAACTCTTACGCCTTCTTTTGAAAGGACTCTGTTTGTAGTGATTATTTGTGGTATTGATCGCGACTTTCGTAAATCATTGGCGAAGGAATAACAGAGTAAACAACCGATTATATTGAGAATCGCATCGAACCAAAAATAATAGATGACTATCGATACCAACACCGAAACAATGGTCTCCGAAGTTAGGATTACAGCATAAGTGACGGTCAAACATAAGTTGTGTTTGTAAGCGCCCAAAAGTCCCAACATTTGAAAGCAAATGGATATAATGGGAACCACCCAAACCATAATAACTGTCATTTCCTTCAAATGAAAACATTTTGAATAAATCAATAATTAAAAGTAAATGAAATACTTTAACGATTTGTCGGAACTCATTATTGTATTCCCGATAAATTTTGTCGATATAAGAGTCCATAAGTGTGTCCACTGCTATCGCTGTTAAGATTATGAGCACCACTTGAATAATACAAAACCCAAAAAATGACCACTTCTTGAAATGAAAAGATTCAGAGTTTCGTATGTCTTCTCTTCTCTCTATTCTCTCCATTTTCTTATTTAAATGTAAATCAATTCATAAATATTTGATCACAAAATTATTAATCATTAAATCATTTGTAAACCAATTAAATCATTAACGCATTTATTTTATTCTTTATTTATCATTAAAACTAAGAAATGGAAAAACAATACTTTTTAAGTAAAAGTATTTAACTTAAATATCTTAAAAATAATTCTATACAAATGTAATACATAATAGTTACTAGTAGATTCTCTTTTTCAGATAACCAATATCTTGCAAGACTTGCATAAAGGTTATTTGCTTTTAAGCTTTATTTGAATTAATATTTAATGTTTATTTAAAACATGCTAAGAATTGAACTTACTCATTAATTGCTAATTAAGTGAAGATATTCCGTTGGTTTTAAATTAAATACCAATTAATCAAAAAAACTGAGACAAAGGAAACGTTGAAAACGTGTTAATTATCGTCAAATGTATTGAATGTTTAGTTACAGTTTTCTAAATACAGTAAAACACCTCCAAAGAGCGAAAGGCTCGGGATCAATATATTAGCTCACTTATTAAAGGTTTTCACATATAAGCGGTTCAATTTTAGTGTATTTAATTAATTGTGACACAAATTTTGTATACAAATGGGAAGTTTTTACCCTTAGGAATCACTCTTAGGAATGTCCGTGTTTTGGAGATTTAACTGTATTTTGTCAAAAAGGCCTCAATTTTGTTAAAATTACTGAATGCAAACCAATGATTAAATATTGATGTAATCAAAAGTACAGTTAAAGACCAGTAAAGTTAGCGACCATTAGGGTTAACTAATAAACAATAATGTTAATCATTTATGAATTTTCTAGTACAAATTATGGATTATAAAATGATTTGTTGGATTAACTAATCATTATGGTTAACCAGATCTTCATCTCTCATCTGGTTAATGCTAACGGTCTTTCACTGTAAATATAATTTACTAAAATATCTTATGAGTAATATTTAAATAGTTTTTAAATTAAATACTAAACCAAACTTGTCAATTTAAACACTTTTTAGCCAAATTGATGCTAGATAACCAGAAATCGGAAAAATTATATCAAGATTAGTATTATAAGTTTGGAAAAAGGAACATGCTAAAGATATCAATAAATAATATTTTATAAAATTCATAATTTTATATTAAATTCTATTTGAAAATAATTTTTATACAGACATTATTCATTGATATATCTGTTCAATATAATCTATCATGCTTATTTCTAATCTATTAGTTTTAATGTGAAAATAATTAACATAACTTCAAATTTTATAATTTTTTTTTCTATTGCCATATATGACATGAGCAAGTACATAAAACTTATTCATATACAACATTGAATAACATTATTTGTATGAGTAAGGAAATTATTCTACAAAATATATGTAAATAAAATGAAGAAACTCATTGAAAAAAATAATCTTGGTAAAAAATGTAATGGCTTATAAGAATTTATCATTTGGTTTATCATCAAAGTATTAAATAAGTAAAATTATAGAAACAAAAACAAAACCACCTTCAATTAATTTTGTTCTATAAAATCTCTCACACAATCTAGATCAAATTTATTTTTTAAACTATAAATATGGTTTCGTTTGGATTTTATAATTATAAAATATTATCATTTTATCTTGGATAATTTTATCATAATTGCATTATGTAGTTCAACAAATGTTGCTTCAAAAGTAAAGAAGACATAAAATTGATTAAAGTATCGTTTGAAACGACATAAAATTTAAGTCAACACTTGTTTTGGGATTTCAATTCGATTTCTCGATTCTTCGATCACTGACTCAAAAGAAATCCGAAAAAGACTTCTTCCAAGAAATGAAAGTTTTTGGGAAAAAACAATTATTAGAATTCATTGAAAATAAACAATAAATGAATTAATATTTGAGCGAATCATTTGTTTTAATGGAATTTATTATAGAAATCATTTATTGACCTTGCTCTTCAATTATTAATAGTCAATTTAATGAGTTTCTCAAATAAATAAATCATTTTTTCAATAAATAATAAATAAAATGTTATTCTTTTAATTTTAATACAAAAATAATTTAAAATTCTGTTCACAATTTTTAATTCAGAATTTAATTTCCATAAAATTTTTAAAAATTGTTTGAATATATAATTTATCGATAAATGAAATAAACTTTTTATGTTTTAAAGTGAATTTACAATTGTTTTCAAATGAAATAAATTTTAATTTTTTACAATTATTTAAACATTATTTTAAAGCAAACTTTAAAGACTTAATTTAATCCATATCAAGAGCTGTGCATGATAAAAATTATAATTAATTTGATAAAAATCTTAAATTAATCAGATAAAATCTTAGATTAACGAGCAAGCTACAATTAATTAATGAATGACTAACATATAATTATTGAAAACAAACTTTGGTTATCATTCGGTTTAAGTAATGATTTAAAATTTATCCGGAGATTAATCACTTTAAGGGATGTAATTATATGTAATTATTATTGTTATTAATTTCAATTGATTTGGTGTTAAGTTTGAGCTCAATCTCATTAAAAGTAGGATTTTGTATTGTCTTTTCCTTTCCTTTTAACCCTTCCATAACACATTTCTGTAACTCAAGAATCGGTGATTCAAATAAAAGATAAAATAAGAAACCAATAAAATAGGACATAACACAAATGTGCAAAAAGTTTGTCAATACTGTGTACTGAGAGGTATCCATGAGATACCGACGCGAACCGATATAATACCAAATAAGAAGTGCGTGACATAAGTATACAGAATAAGTAAGTCGTGATAAAGGGATGAATATATTATCAGACAAAAATCTGTTAATAAATTTGCCGTTTCCAGTGATGCACAACCATATGATGGCTGACATACATAGCGTCCAAATCATTTGATTTGAATTATATAAAAATGTACTCAAAAGTGGTGTATAGTGACGGCCAAAATTCCAGTAAATTTTATCCCAAAGAGGAAAACAGAGGGCTGTCCCGATCACTGTCCATATTATTGAAAGGATAGGCTTTAAGAATAAAACAATAATTAAAATAAGCTAGAACCTATTCAAACTTATTCTCTCTCACCTGTTTTATATTAAAAGATGTTTTTCTTTTATAAATAAAGTACCCTACCAAAGTACCCGTGAAGTAAACCCCACCATAAGAAATAGGCTTTTTGTGAAAAGCATTACTGAAGTATTTCTCGAAATGTTGCCTAGAACATTATTGACAAATTTCAAATAAAGCCAATTCATAGCAATTGATCTAAAACTTACGTTCGGCCCGTATTGATGAGTGCCGGCGGCAGTTCATAGATGTATACCATTACTATTGATATAACCAGAAATGTCATTATGGCCACAATATTTGTAAATAAACCAAATTTGTAGTTATAAAGAAAGACAATTATCAGAAGAGCTGTCATTAAATGAAACTGAAAGTCCAGGGCTATAAACCAGGTATGGAGAGCGCACTAATCATTGAATTCTAATTAAATTAATTACATTTAAAAGTTATTTCTCACCATTTCTTCCGTTTTATACAAGTTTTGAATAAATAAGAGGTTTAGCCACCAGTTGTTGACACAATTCCTCACATTTTTACCGACAACTTCGTCCCAAATTGGACCCGAACCAAATAGAGGTAACAAAAATAGCAAAAGTATTACAAACATAAGTTGTGGTAAAAGTCTGGTCGCCCGAAATATTATATAATATGAAAGATTAAATTTTTTGAGATGTCCCTTGGTCATTGACAAACTTATATAACTTATTAGAATTCCACTAAAAATATGAAAATGAAGTAAACGATTAAAAATCAAATGTTTTCTTTATTATTTAAAACCTGATTAATAGAAAAGTGACCACACCATATTCTCCATTCAGTAAAGGCTGAGCCCAAAACGAAGTCAACAAATCTTTTCCATAAAAGCTTCGGCCTATTAATCAGTAAATTGCAAACAATGAGTACAGAATAAAAACATAAATCAAACTTACCATACAATTGAAAATTACTCCATTGAATACTGTGTCCGTAAATTATCCAAATAATTGACAGAACTCTAATCCCGTGAATACATAAGAGGTCTTTCGTAGCGGTCGGAGCAAAGAGTCTATTATAGCTTTTTCGAAGAGAACAGATTCGGACAAATATAAATCCTTCACTATTTTCTGTAAATCGAGAAAAATATTCTTTAATTATTATTTATTTATTTATTTAATTATCTTTAAATAAAAAATTTTATTTTTAATAGAAATAAATAAATAGTTATTCATTAAAAATCGATTGTTTTGTAAAAAAAAGTTATAAAACAATATTTATATTTGTATTTAAGATTTATGTGAGAATTTATTTTATATAAATTATCATTTCATCAAAAATTGTTTAAAACAATAATTAAAGGGAAATTTTTTTTAAATAAAATGTCTGAGTCTGTAGTTCCTAGAATTCCCTTCAAAGTACATATAATAAAATTACCCTCTACATTTTTAGGAATGTTTTGTCAGATTTAAAGGTTTAAAGTAAGTATTCGCAACCTTGAAATGAATGTATGCTTTACTTTATATTGTTAGGGTTAAAATCTGAGCAAGGTTAAATTAAATAATCAAACAAAATTCGTATAATATCATGAAAAATTTTATGGCAGATTTCGAATTCTGACCCAACAATATAAAGTAAAACATACATTGATTTAAAGGTTGCGTATACTTAGTTTAAAGTTAAAACTAGAGTTTTTAAAAACTTAAGTTAAAATACTTTTAAAATTAAAGTTGAAATCACAAATAGTGGCTGATATGCATATAAGAATAACGACCATAATAAAAATTCTGTGAAGTAATAAATTATCAATAAATTGTCTCTTTTTGGAAAAACAATTTCTTCATACATTGCAAACAATTGAATGTCATTTAATGAGAAATTAGTCTTTGTTTCACATCTGACAGACTTTAAATCGAGTCCAATCTTTTCCGAAACTAAATAATAATAAATATATTTAAAATTCATTACAAAATTATTAGTGTTAGACTTACTCGTCTTCGCCAAAACTTCAATATCGTTTTGTGAACATTTACTGGGGGTACAAATGGCTGTCCTCAATGAAACCCAATAGAATAGTGACGACTCGTTTGCTATTCTAATCAAAGCATTATTTTTGTGGTAAACTTCGGGCGGCAATAGATTTGCGATCCTATGAAATAGGTTTTGCTGTTTTGGCATCGGTTGGGGTATAATAGGAGAGAAACTGATGGAACAGTATTGTCCCGAACCTATTATCTCATTATTGGTGATAGAGAGACACTGATCATATGATCCAAAGTCCGTGAGACTGCCTTCAAATAAACCTGTGTTTCAAATGACAATTCATTTACATTAGTATTGGACCACAAAATATTTAATTTGTTGACATTAAGTTATTCTTAAAATGTTTTCCCAATTAATATCAGATCTGATTTATTACTAATTTTAAAATATAAACAAAATAGAAATTCAGAAAAATAGGAAAAATTGTTGAGAGTTTGGTAGTAGTGTCGAGGTATATTTTCAAATAAACTGTAAGACATCCTCACAATTGACAATTAAATGACTGATACCTTCGGTTTTAACTAAACATTAAAATTGTTTTTAAAATTAGTGGAAAAATTTGAGGAAAAATTTTCTTCACTTCAAAATCTATTTAAATGATTCTATTAATGATTATAAAAATATACCAAATTATTGGAAAACAGGTTTACATTTTATAATAATGAATGAAATGGAAAAGTATTTAAACTGTTTAACAAATCATTTATTGAAAGAATAATTCATTTATATATAAAAAAATTATTAATTCAATCGATTTATTTAATTAAAACACTGAGAAATGATATTCAAAAGAAATCTTTTCTAAACGTAAAACTTTCTACAAATTTAATTTTAAACAAATATTTAATTCAATAGTTAGTGTTAACTCAATTCTTGAAAGTGAATTCCTTAAAGTTTATTAGTTAATAAAATAAAAGTAATATAAAAATTTCGTTCTTAAAATTTTATTGTTCACTCAATGTATGGTCTTTAAGCGTAGAAAATGATAATTTTTACCCCTTTTTTCTAAATAATTCTTATTTAATACTTAAATGAATAAACAACTAATAAATATTGAATTAAATGTACGGTATTAGTGATCGATAAAACCATTTCAAACAAAGAATACTCTTTCAATACAAGTTATCGGTCGGAAACCTTTGAAAATTGCTTAATCCTTGAGGTATGAACTTTCAACTTAATAACTGTCAATAAACTAAACTTACAATTCAAATTATAATCTTGGTTATATCTTTAAAAAACTCATAGGATATAATTTATGGGAAAAAAGTAAAATTACCTTTGGGTGGAAAACTGCCCCACGAATTGATCATTTGTAGGGCCCAATCGTTAGATTCAAGGATACCATTAAAAGTTGATTTAAGACTTTTCTGACAACTTTTCGAAACACTTTCGGAAGAGTTAAGCAAATGATCCAGAATTGGCTCATTTTTCAATACAAAATCTTTACTCCAAATGTCAACAAAATTGTATACTTTTTGCCACAAAAACGTCGGATTATTGGCAAAAGTGGAGACAGAATACAATAAAATTAAACAAAATTTAAATATAAAATACATATTTTAAAAAAAATTCTTAAAAGTTTGAAAAAATTTGGTTCAATAAAGTAAACAGAAGAGGATCTGTCACTTAAAGAAACTTCATTTCAAAGTTTGAGGAGAATTATATTTATACTAATTTTCTAACGAATGGGAAACAACTTATCCTTGAAATCTTTCGCAAATCATTTCGGGTTTTTCTGAAATTATTCTTCAATAATATATAAGTAATATATAAGTAAACATCACTGCTTTAAACAAAATCTTAAAAAGTTCTTCGACTTTTACTAATGAATGAATAGAAGAGGAAATTTTGTGTTTTTATTTGTTAGCCCTAAAGACCAACGAATATGAAAACAGATTAATGTTCACAAATTACCACTAAATCGTTTTATAACAAAGAAAAATACTTTTAATCAATTTCTTCTTCAAGAGTTCAATAAAGTCTATGTCTTATTTAAATAATAAAACAATATATTATGAAAATCGGCTGAAACTACATTTTCACGAATATTTCAAATAATTTACTCAAAAATTCTGTGAATGTTTTCATTCAATTGATTGCATAATATTTTTTATAAATTTAATTATTTTTTTTGTGGAACAAAATATATTTTTTAAAAATTGATTATATTTTAGGGAAAAATCTTAGAAAACAAATATTAAAATATAAGAAGTGATCATCTTTTGGGTCAAAATTAATGATAATTTCTAACTGAAATAACGAAATATAAAGTTTATCATAGATTATATCAATTATTAGAAATTTTTTTACGATTCTAAAAGTTTATTAAAGGTGTGGATGGTTGATAACCTTGTTCATCTATTGAATTAAAAGTGAATTAATACCTAATTGTAATCATTTGAAATATTATTTATGTCTTAAATCATAGTTTTAGAAAAAGTAATGAGTCGTCACTAATGACCGAATATTTAAAAGTTTAAAATATTGTACAGGGTTATTTGAATTGAAGTGACAAAATAAAATTCTAATTTCTTGAAATTTATAAATGATAGCGAAGAAAATAAATTATAAAATACAGTAATAATTAATTGAATAAAAAATATTTGGCATTATTTTAATTTCAATTACACAAGTTTTAAGAATGAGCTCATAATAACACAATATCACAATAATAACACCTTATTTGAAATATAGCCGGAAAAATGCAAAGTTAGAATTTCTAATCAATTTTCATTTCTCAAATAAATATGGCTATTTTAGGGTTATGTTTAAAATTCTTATTGCAAATAATTATCCAAGAATAAAAATTGACTCCAAAAAGGTATTACCAGATTTAATCGAGAAATTTAAGTCAAAATGTCATTACTTCAATTTGAAAACCGCTGTACAAACATTTGAAATAATCAAATGATGAATATATCAAAAGATTAAACAAAATATTATACTCTTACAAGTTATGAAATACACCTTGTTCAATCTAGAAAGAATGATTTGAATCCTAAAAAATCATTATTGGATAAGGTCATGTTCTTGGTCAAAATCATCCATTAATTTTAACGAAATACATTTAAAAGCTTTAAAAATAAATTTAAACTTAACATTTAATTAGTATTTTACAAATTAAAAAAAAACTTTTATTTAAATTATATTTTTTTAAATATTTTATTTGAAGAATTATTTTGATTATTAAGTATTTGTACTTAAAATATAAATATTGAATAAGCAAGGTCTTATTACTAATTAACTATAAACAAGTTAAATAATTTTTGATATTGAATCTTAAGCAATCAGTTTGTTTTACTTATATATTTTTTTTATTAATTTCATTGATTTTCTAATTTGATTACAAATTAAATAATAAAATATTAGTAAATTTTAAAGAGTATTGATTTAGTAAAGTATTGTTCAAATTATTACTAAATTAGTATTTAATATACTCTTGCAAAAATTGGTAACTCAAGTTTAAATTTATTCTTTTTTAAGCTTTTAATTGCATTCGTTTAAATTTATCATTCTTCCTATTGTTCTAGGACATGGTCATATAATTAAGAAACTTTACTATATTTTGAAATGAACAAGGCATATTTTAATTTCATTGTGATATTCGAATAGTTAACGAATAGTTATTCGAATAAATATATTATCACAATTGGTTTACTTAACAATTAATACCCATTTGTGGTTTTAATATTAAATTAGTATTGGCCTTGCACAAAATAAACATATAGCTAATTGTATTAAATTCTTATTTTAACCAAGCAATATTGAATCACTGAAGTCAATCAATGATAAATTAAAGTTTTTACTCAATTAATTTATTAATGAAATATAAAAAGTTATAATAATATACAGTATAATATTGTTTTTATTTTAAACCTAATATTCTTTTCGGAAATAAGATTCAAAACAAATCTATGAAATATAATATTTCCTGATATATATATTATATAAATAGCCAATTATATATATATTTATATCAGGAAATATATACAAATAGTAAAGACTAAGACTCTTCACACAATTTAACATTAATTTAATGCTTCAAATTCTGTAAATATGATATCAAAACAGAGCTTTGAAGTCCATTGTTATGGTGATTACCGTCAGGTCTTGAAAACTATCACATATATAGTATTAAAGTTTTTGATCTAAAAATTTAGTGAATATATTTATACAATTACTTTGATAAGACTTAACACAAATGTTTACTCATTTTAAGAATTAAATGATTTTAATATCATTTTTAATAAAAACATTAAATTACACGAAATATAAAGAGATATAAATTTTATAAAAAATGATTTGAAGTTATGCTCAGATCAGGCATTAATTTTAACAATTATATGATTCAAAAGACATTAATTGATTCATTAAAACATATATTTTGTGATAACTTTTTACATTTTATATTAAAATTCACTTTTAAGCGATTAAATTATATTCAATTAAATTCAATAAAATTGTTTTTTAATATTTGTAACCAAATGTGGTTTTAAGGGATTATTTAAACTTAAATCAATCCTAACTTATATTCAAATTATAATCAAATTATACTAAAAGTGATTAAAGTTTCAATAATGAGGGGAACTCTTATCGGTGTAGACCTGGAATGGCGGGGGTGCAGATGCCTCGAAGTAATTGGGAGGCGCTGAAGACATCGCCATTTGTTGGTCAGTTCTTTGAGGGATCGATGGATGCATTGGAATTTGATTGGCAACGGGTTGTATCGGATGATAAATATGACCCATTTGTGACAATTGAGGCAAAGGCTCGAATTGGACCCCTGGCTGTACCTGTATGGGTGCCGGTTGAGTGACACTGACATTGACTATACTTGTTGGTGACATTCCCTCCTGATTTTGGCCACAAATAACACAATAGGCGTGAATACATCCGGGAAAGTATCCGCACAAAGTGAGCAACAAATTGAGACATAAGTCACCGCTACAGCCCTTATCTATTAAAACGGCGATCGGCGGCAAAAGACACGCAAATATGCATTTTATAAGAGAACACATTCTTTAAACGAAACGATGCGATCAAAAACCGTAAGAATTGTAACCGAAATAACAAAGACTTTAATACTTTGAGTCAATGCCTTTGCAATGCGTTCTCCGAATAACTCGTTATTATTAGACTAAAGAAGTCCGGACTTCCCTTTTCTCTCACTTTCGATAAACTTTCCCAAAGAGTAAAATCATGAGGAGTCGGAAAAATAGTCATTTATATATTAAGTGCATCAAAAACTTTGCAGGATCGGAAATCACATGTCACCGGTCATACCTTAATAGATGCAGTTAATGAATGGATTTTATAGTGGAAGAGTTGAAGTTTAAATGACACCAAAATCATTTACATCCGTTAAGAAACATAAAACCTGTTAATTGACATTTATATTAGTTTTTCCATAGATGAACATTATTAAAATGTGGATCACATTATACCTGGAATATTTTGGGATTTATGAATATGACATCATATTCATGAATCATGAGCTTTTTTGGTTCTAGAGGAGTTACGTTTCCCTTGATAATCTAGTATTTCCTTATGATTATATTTTTAAGGTTTGCTGTTTGATCTATTATCGACTATTCATCCGATCTTTGATAATCATTAAACTGTAATATAATACAAATGTGTTTCACAAAACAAAATGAGAGCCAATAGAACGACAGTTAAAATATAAAGTTGTGACTCGTTTTGAAATTTGAGATTAAATCTGCAAAAACTGTAAAAATCTCTAAATTATAGTCGCAATGAATAAATTGTTTATTTTAATAAACTTTGTACTCTACTGTATAGTCTATACTGTGATATATTAGTTGTACTAGACTCTAGTAACTAGACTGATCCTAATAACTGAACCCATTAATTTTTTATCGTTTCTCTTTAAAAAAGACTATAATTTTAGTTTTTGTGCTGATTATTAATTATTATATCATTTATAAATATTTGAAATTAAGCATGATAAGATACAAAATTTTGCATGTTTAAGCTTATTTGTCGATTCCTTAGCACAAGAAAAAAATCAAGGTTATTTATCTAAAATCTTTTATCTAATAGTTTTATCTTTTCCTTTAGAATTCATAAGAAGAGTGAAACGATTTTTGAGCCCAAATCCTATTATATAATAGATTAATAATAGATAATATACTATTAGTATCTCTAAATTCTTTAATGAGTAAATGATTTAATATATCCTTAAAAGCAGAGATCGGTTATGTATTTGCAGCTTAGTTTACATTTTTAAAATAATTCAAAATCATAGCGTTATAAAAATAAACTTTATTTAAAATATTAATCTATTTTTATGTCTATAATTTGAGAAAAATATCTATTTTGGTCTTGCTCAAAAAATAAAAAAATTAAGAGGGAGGCTCAGCTTTTTATTGCATTTTTGTGTAGCAATTCTTTCACTGCCTAAGAGGGAGTGCCCCATAGACCCCCCTTGCCGATCCCTGTCTTAAAAGAGAGTAAAATCTACTAGAGAAGCGCTTCTTTAAGTAAGAGCTATATCACAACAAACAATTTATTGAGTTTTATAAACAATTCTGTAATAAAATAATTACAACTTAGACTTTAATCTTGTAATTTTAAACCACTGAATCACCAATTGATCCCTAATCTGCGAA
>JAQFZM010002649.1:0-12953 GCA_034695785.1 Galumna obvia | reverse complement strand
AAGTGATAATAAATTAAGACTATATATAAACTCAAGAATAAAATTTGTAGTTTAAGATCACTTTAACATTAAATTATAAATTTAAAGTTCACTCAAATTATTTTAAACATTAAATAAAAAGGTAAATAGAAAGGTATCCACTATTCTAGAAAAAATCATGTATAGCATCAGTGAAAAAATAGCTAGGAGTAACCATACTTTATATTAACCTAGTTTATTTTATAATAAACACAATGATAAAAATTATCAAGTAAATAAAGACATTCTTCAAATAAAATTTACTTATAGAATATATTAAAATATTTTATGAATATTTTAATTAAAGAATAAAAATAAATAATTATTAGATTAAATACCTTGATAATTGTTATTCAAATTTCTTTGAAATCTTTAAGAATGAAAATAAACAAAACATGTCGTAAGAGTTAATATAAGTCCAAAAGAATTACTATTTTTATATTAATTTGATTAAAAACAGTTTATTTGTGTTTTAAGTTTTATCAACATTTATATAAAATAGTTTATTTGTTTTCAACAAATAGTCATTTAGAGTGTAATTCCTATTCTTATTAAATATTTACCTAAAAATAAATGAATTATGAAAAGTTGACAAAAAAGTTTAATGGCTTTTATTATATTTATAGTAATATTCCTAAACTTTTATAGTAAATATAAACTGTTTTTGGAATTTTCTCGAATAATATTTTAAAGTCATTTTGGTTTTGGTTTTATTAGAAATCATTTCATTTGTGTTCAGTCTCTCAACTTTTAAAGATTTTTAGTTTTATTTGTTTTATGCTTTTTATTGTTAATTAAGGATATAATGGATACCAACGATCAGATAATGGAAGGCATTGAAGACATTCCAAAGAAGACAAGCCCTCAAAATCCATTTAAAATAATTAAAACGATTACAAATAAGTCATTAAATGATAGGTTCAGAGAATCGACTGTTAATACTTTGAACCAAATCGAAGACAATAAGGAAAACATAGGAACAGTTGTTAACAACATTAAAGGGAACTCTTCTCAAGTGAATGATGACATTTTGAGACAAATGGCAGATCAATACAAAAGACGTCATTTAAAAGGCGAACAATTGGCCAAAAAGAAGATATTTCGCAATAAATGGGAACACATTCGAGGCTTAAATGTCACTAATATTCCAAAGAAAGTGAAGAAACATAAGTCCAGTTTACGAGTGCCCACAAAACTGGAACTCGACATCGATATCGACCTCTATATGTCGAATGCGGTCGAAGATCTCAAAGAACTCAACTCAATGGAAAACTCAAATCAAAGTGAAGAACAAATGTCTTAAGAGTAGATATTTATACAAATTTCTGTCTTTTAATTAGTTTTAGTTATTATTCAAATACAATTGAAATAATGTTTTGATAAAATGTTTGATTACATGAAAAATATTATTTTTAAAATGTAAACAATTATTGTTTACTTCTGTTTTAAAATCTATTAAAATTTACTTACAATTTGCTAGTTTTCAATTGAATTTATTTCAATTATTACTCAAATTTCCCAAAAAAGACAATTTAAATGAATGAACAATAAATGATTGGAATTTATATAAATTAAGTTTTAATAATAATTATATTTACAATATTTTACTATTTTTTCGGTAATTTCAATGATTTTTTTCTTAAATGCTTAAAACGTTTGATATATCCATCAATTAGTGACTTAATCTTCACGGGATTTATTTCTCCGCTCCGGGAGTGACAGATCTGACAACAAAGATAAAAGTGAGTCAACTCAGCTTTCATTTGAATCAATGCTTACTTTAGGCACAGATTTACGTAAAATTTCTTTATATTCGTCTTTAGTAACGGTTCTCTTCTGATAGTAAGGTTTGAGAACGAGTTTAACCTCTTCTATGACCCTTTCCTGTCGGTTCAGTTTTTTGATGAACTAAAATTCAATTCAATTAATTGAAAAACAAATAAAAATTCGATTCTTCATTACCTTCTCTTTGACGGCCATTTCGACAGCACTGGAGGGCACGTCATCCAAAACAGTCAACTGATCTAATTTATTGCCGCTTTGGTTCAACTGTTTCTTATTATCAGAGGCAACACTAATCACTTGATGTCTGTGCGGATGACCTGAATGTTTGTCTTTTGGCACAACACTGGTATCAGTTCTTCCTTTTTTGAGAGGACCGCCAGAGTTTGCCGAAGTGTTAACCCGTTTTTGACCAGAAATACCCGGTTTAGATGGTTGTTGTGTTGTTTTTATGATTTGTTCCCAAAGAGTTTTAACCTGATCAGTAGTAGTGGAACCGGTAGTTGAGGTCACTCTGGGCTGTTGTGGAGCTGTCATTGGCTGTTGAGGGGGAGACGGACTCTCAACATCCATATCTACCACTTCGTTGTGATCTTTATTGTGGTCTCTATTATTGCTGTTATTTTGAGAGTTTGTAGATGAGGTCCGACCACCACTTGATCTTTGTTGTTGAGCCTGTGCTGAGGCCTGACGTTTAGCATTTAATGCGTGAGCCATTTGTAATAGTTGTGCCAAATTCTGTGGATTTATTGAAGCGATTGTGGCCGCCGTTAGTGCTATACTCGAAGCCGTAGACGGACGAGAAGTGGGCGCCAATGGAGGGGGCATTAGTGATGAACTCGATTTATGATGAGTCGGATTTGGCTTTTGTGGAGAGGGTTTCGATAACTTTATACAAAAAATTATTGAAATTATTGAAAAAATTAAAGAAATCATTAAAAGAATTGTCGTTATAATAATACCTGTCTTTGTGTGGGCACAGCATTTGTCTTAAATGGTGACCTAACAGGAACTGAATGAGTGTTTGATGTGGTTAGCGGTGACTTTTGATCTCTCTGTGTATCTGAATGCCTACTTTTAGGTTCGTGAGAACTCTGTCGTCTCGAAGCCATTTGTGGCGATCTTTTAGACGAATTCCTACTGACTATCAATTCTGGGGATTTCGGTTCAGTCCTACGATTGTTGGCTTTGGTCTGATGTGAGTCAGGGCTCTGAAGGGGTGCCTCGGGATCATAGACATCATCCTTCGAACCATTAGTGGTCACCATCGGTGAAGAACGGATACTCAGTGGTGAAGATCTCGACGATAGTGAAGACCTTAATGGCGACTGTGATTCGTCTTGAGTTGGAGTCGGAAGAAATTGGTCCTCATTATAATCACCTTCAGGTGTGTGCGGACCCAAAGGTCTTTCATTATTATCTGAACTGAGTTCCAGAGGACGGATATCCGACTGATGCAAACTTCGAGGCAAAAATCGTATTTCTTCTATAGGTTTGGTCTCTTTTTTACTTTCAGTTTCAGATACTTTCCGATCGGAACCTGAGCTCATACTTCTATTGGAGTGATTAGAACTCATATCGTCGTCTATTTTAGTTATAGTTGTTGTCGATTGTCCGGTGCTTTGTGTAGAGTTTGAAACAGATGTATTGGGAGGGGGAGGACTCGCCCAGAATATGGATTCGTCTTTCTTTGAGGATACGTGAGTTTTGGCTTCAGTGTTGACAGAAGTTCTTTTCTCTGATGAATCATCAAATGATTGTTTGTTCCCATAATTAGACTCTTCATTAGTTGTAGTATTCAATGGTTTCTTAGCCTTTTCTCGATTGAAGTTCACATTAATTACAATTCGATCGCCTAAACAGTAAAGATATGTCAATAAAATCCATTATCATTATAAAGAAGGCATACCCTCGGCGTAGATCTCTTTTGAATCGAGTGGTGTAATATCTGAATACGAGGAATGGTCTCTAAGTATTTTTTGTGGAGCACCGGTTGCCCAGACATCTGTGTCATTGCCTTTATTTTTACTCGAATGATGGGAGTGCTTAGAAGTGCGGTGCGATCGATGCGAGCGCTCTGTCACTGATATTAATCTTTCAGAGCTTTCCTTACGTCCAGAATTATCTCTATGTTTATGTCGAGTACTCTTGTGATGTCTTTTATGTCTTTCTTTTGATTCCTGAGTTGTGTTATATTCGTCAGCAGGACTTTTACGTGAAGAATGAGCAGCGCTTTCATCAACTTTTCTCTTGTGTTTAGACGTCGATTCATCAGATTTTCTTTTATGTTTTCGACATTCATCTGATTTGTCAATTTCTGAGCGGTGTTTGCGTTTTGGCTCTTCATTTGGTGCCAATTCATCGAACTGTTGTCGGCGACCATCAGATGATTTATGGCGGGACTCATGACTACTATGTTTTTCAGTCTGTTTTTTGGGGCTCTCTTTTGCCTTAAGTTTATTCAAAATTGATTTCTTCACTAACTTTTTCTGGACTTCTCTCTCACGAAAAAGAAGTTCTTCGTCTTTAGGTTTACCATCTCTATAGCTGCGCATCTTTGAACTATTGGACAGTTTTTTCCAACCGACCGATTCATTGTTATCCTTATCTTCCAATTCTATGTCTTTTCTCTCAAAAGTTTTCTCTTTAAATTCAACTAAAAATAAATTAAAAATAAATTAGAAATAAAGAAAATTTACTTAAATTTAGAGGAAAATGAAGAAATAAAAAAAGAAATTAGTTTAAAATTCATACCATTTTCAGAGGGTTCAGGACTATCATTACTGACAACATTAACATCACTACTATTTACTTCACAATCAATTTCTTTATTACCGATTTCTTTGTCTTTAGTTTTGTCTGCATTTTTGGATTCACTACTTCTGGATCGATGTCTAGAGTTCTTCGACGAGTCTTTTCTTTGGTCCCTGTCTTTCGTTTTATCTCTTCTTATTCTTCCATGTCTGCAACGACGTACCTTTTGTTCGTCATCTTTGATTTCTCCCTCCTCTTCTTCAGCACAGGTAGAGCTCATCTGTTCATTTGGCATAACATTTGAATCAACAGTTTGTGATTCGATTGATTTAAGTTCACTTTCACTCATATTTACATCTATTGCTTCACTTGTGGTCAGATTTTCCACTTTTTCTTTTAATTCATCCACTTCTGGAGGACTTAATTGTTGAGAGACATTCATTGATTCAATTGGTTTCCATTTATCACTGCTTTCATTAGTTTCTACACTAATTGGTTCAACATTAGTGACAACTTTTTTATCATCTGTTGATTCAATTGATTTCCACTTTGGAGTTGATTTAGTCGTAAGAGTAGTTGAATCGGGAACAGGTTTTCCGTCTTTTGGATGAACGGCAATCCATTTGTTCAGATCTGGAGCCGATTCGTATTCCATACTTTGAGCAGAAGATGAGTTTTCATCTGATTTCTGTTCAGAAGTCTTATTCGCACTAATATTATCACTTATTGTATCCTTTTTGACGATAGTATTCTTGAGAACAATTGACATTTTGATAGGATAGTGAACATTAATGCTTCCCTGTTCTGCCAGAAGACGTCTGATGTCAGTGTCGTCCTCTTCTTCATCATCGCTATCACCGAACAGGTCTTTAATTGAAGGCTTTCGTATTTTTGGTTTATCATTACTTTTGTCTAAACTTTGAGTCCTAACATCAGAACTATTATTGTTATTATTGTCCAACGAATCGGACACTTCTTTAGTTTTGTTTAAATTGTTCTCAGATTTGGGACCCTCTTTAATATCTTTAGTATTATCACAACTTTGAGAAACAATTGCTTTAAAAAGTAAATAAAATAATTAAAATATGTCTTAAAAGTAAAAAATAAGTCAAACCTTCGGTGGTTCGCTCTTTATTTGCATTGATATTCTGTTTAACTGATGGCTCTTCAGTTGTAATCATTAATTGTTTGCCTTCTTCTCCATCGGTATCACTGTTATTATCTCTGGTATTATCGCCGACAGACTCGATATCACTGTAGAGCTCAACTCTTGACTCATCAGATGTTCTGTACTCATCCCTTGGGTTAAGAACTGGTTTAACAGCACTGATGTCTTGAGTAAAACTATAATTACAGTCATCATTATTATCACTAGAATTAGTTCTATTTTCTGAAGTACTGCCAAATGAATAATTGAAACTCGAATTTTGAGCTCCGGATGAGTTGTCTGTGCGTTGAGGAGAATTGGATTGAGGACTGCGCGCAGGCGATGAAGAAGTGGGACTATGAGTGGGCGAAGACTGACCAGAATTACCGCAATAACGTAGAGGAAGACTTTTGTTGTCCCGATTTAAGTGTAGTGACCCGTCTCTTGCAATTCGCACATCACGTGATGAAGAGTGAAGTATAGTTTGAGAGGACATTATTTGTGACAACAAATCAATAGAAGAGCCGTTCGACAGATCATTATTTTCTAAATTCTGAATAATTTCAGCCTTTCGTTTGACAGGACTGGCCATAAGTCGTGCACTGATTCGAGATCTAGCCATCAGACCGATACCGCCTACACTTTCAGTAATGAACTCCTCTTCATCAAAGTTTTGAACGCGAGGGTCATATACATCGAGTTCTGAACCAAACAGTGATAGTTGTGATATACCGGCGGCTGTTCTCGAGTCTATTAGTTTGCGTACCGACTCATTCGACACATTCTTCATTGAAGGTAAACCAAAGGGTGATTTTGGAGGCGGTCCTATACCTATGTTTAGTACAAATAATAATCAGTTAAACAATTCTTCAATTAATAAAAAGTTACCTAATTTAGAGGCAATTCTAGATCGAGGATCGGCGGGCAGTCGTCTCGAAGCAAACGATGATTTCTTAGTCCTCTTTTTTCGCTTTTTGGTTCGTCTTTTGGTCCGTCTTTTAGTTTTGGTACCGGAAGTAGTCTTTCTGGACTTTACTCTTCTTTTTCGCCGTTTTGTTGTCTTTCGTTTTCTTCGGGTTGTTTTACGTTTTACTGTTTTTCTGGTCCATTGTGTCCTTCGCTGTAGAATTCTTTGTCGCACCGCTTCTGATGCACCCGTTCTGGCAATTGCACGATGTCTTTGCATAGCTGAGGGTCCGGCACCAGCCCTTCGAATTCCTGTACTCGTGTCCGGACCAAAAAGTCTTAAATAGCAATCCGGACAAAACCATTCTTCTATCGGTATATTCTCGATGGGAGGCGACAGACATTCGCAGTGGTAACCAAAGTCACAGCCGTCGCACAACAAGAGTCTGTCTTCTCGATCACAGCGGCCACAGATCTCACAATAAGTTACATCTTCTGGAACTGAATCTATGTCTGGAACCACATCCTTAACAATCGGTAGCTTTGGTTCAGAAAAAAAAATTAATTACAAATTAATTAAAATATTTTCAAAAAAATTGTTTTAATAGAAAGGATGGGTTCGTATCTCAGATTGAAAACTAAGTCTATGAAAGACCAGTCATTATCTATAATAATGTTTTGTTGAAAATTCTGTCATAAAATGAGCAAAACTCCCAACAAATCAAAACAGATTCAAAAGTTTGCGCTAATTTTCTCATCATTTGATACATAAAAGGGATAAAAATTCAATTTTGTGGGAAAAACAATTTTTGAGGAATACCTTCATTACAACAGTTGAGCCAATCTCTCGACGGACCACAATATAAGTGAAAATCTTTCTGTCGACGGGACAGGTATTGATTTGCTGTCAAAATATAAAACACTATTTATTAATCTATTATTGAATTACAAATATTTTTGTCTAAATTTTGGATTAATTTCTACAAAAAAATAGAAATTTGATTCAAAAGTGACAAAAATATGGGATATTTTTGAGCCATACTTTACTCCACTCTTCGATGCAGTCGAGACAGAAGTGATGCAAATCATCACAAGAGTCAGGACTTCCGATATCCTGACCGGAGAATCTGTTCAAACAGATATAGCACTGGGCATCTGACTTATCCCTCGGACTAATACCGCCATTCAATGCCTGGTTTTCAATCTCTTCATCGGATTCGTTGTCAACTTCCGTGTCTTCAGAATCACTTTGCTCTGACTCTTCGGCGACACTTTGTCCGCCATTTTCTTCATTTTCAGTCACTTCTTCGTCTTCAGACTCATCGGACTCCTCCTCATCAATATCTTCGTCGTCGTCTTCCTCTTCATCCAAGTCTTTGGATGTCTTAAGAGAGCCATCACTCAAATCACTGATATTTCGTTGACCACTATTTTCATCACTATTTTTGTCACACATTTTAAATGCAAACAAAAAACTGATCACTAATTCAATAGTTTTTTAGTAATACTTATAATAAATTTAAATAAATTTAAATAAATTTAATTAAAATATTGAGTTAAAGTAAAATGACAATTGGATTGACCATGCTCATTAACGCTCATTAATGTTCATTAATGTTCATTCATAACACATCACAATATATAAATGAGTTAAATTAAAAACACAATCTTTATATTAATTGATTATAACTATAAAATATATTAACCGATAATTAAATAAATAATTAATAATTGTTTTTGTTATGACTTTCATCCAAAACAGAGATTAATTTACTCTCTTTTGTCGCCGTATTTATCGCATACATAAATAACGTTATATTAAACAAATATTCCTTTTTTTGATTTTTATTATATAATTTTTAATAGTTTTCTTTTTTTATAATAAAACATATTTTTTAACAAAATTGCATTTTTATCTTTATTTTTAAATTATATAAAATTAATTAATGAATACCCTTGCTACATTTAAAATTAAAGTTTTTGAACAAATTAAGCTTGCTTGTTTATAGAATTTAACATTTTTTATTATTTAGAAATTAATTTTTTGTACATTTTATGAACTTTTGACTCAAATGAGAATTTAATCGAATAATAATTAAAGAGTAGTTTAATCATCAATTAAATCATAATTAAATAAATTGATATTAAATTGAACATGGTTAAAATTGTTTAACAATTTATAGAATAGTGTGGACACAAAATTAATTAAAATTAAAATTAAAGCTCTTCTAAAGATTGAGACCCAAAAGCTTAGGTTTACGATAATAAATGAACAAGATTACTGATATTACAAGGATGACAAAAATTGCTACAAAGAATACAATTAAGAAGATTGTCCATGGTGAAAGATTGCAATTTACACAAAAACGCTTATAATATCGGCACTCATTTTCTTCATAACTTCTTTCAATGCCACCAATGATTTGTCTGATAATAGCTAGGTCCTTTTGACAGCACTGGTTTGTTTCTGCTTCGATACACTCAAGCGACTGCCAAATAGCACAGCATAATTGTTTGCCGTCGGAGTTATTACTCGAATCATAATTAAAGAATAAATTTTGAACGCATTTATCTATTTCTGAGCTCAGATTATAGGCACAGTTCGATGTCTTCAATGATATGATTCCAATGTTATAATTCTTGAATAGAACCGATTCTGTCGTCTCTTTTTTAATAAAAGTTTGGCTCAAAATTAATCTTAAATGAAAAATAATTAGAAATATAATGAATACTTGACCAAACATTTTTAAATAGAACAAGATTATTATATTTTACTCAATCAGATGAAACTTTGTATATAATTATAAATATTTAAAAAATATTAGAGTTTTGAGTAAAAGCTATTCATTTCTAAATTGATGTCAGTTTTGATGATTTCTCTAAACAATAATTATTGTTAAGAATTATGAATTGGTGTTCGCACTCCTTATAAAATTGTCAAAATGACCCTCAACTTCAATCAATTTAAATTAAATTTGTTTTGTTTTGCTTTTATCTCAATTACTTGTATTAAGTAATTGGATGTAAGACAAGCATTTAGTGACGAATTATTGCAGGAAATGTCATTTTTTCTCAATTAATATATTTTTAAAAATTTTAAAAAAGTATTTTAAAGTAAAAATGAGTAACTTTTTGATTGATTTATATAAAGATTAATTGCATTTTAAACAATTTATTTATTCATTTATTGAAAATCAGTTTTAATTTAATGATTAAAATAGCGATCTTTCCTTTGGTAGACCTTTGGTTGTGACTCACATAAGCAATAATACGGTTACGGAAACCTTCTATTTTGGAAAACCAATGTTAGTGTTACCACTTTTTAGTGATCAATACTATAACGAATAGATGTCTTCACACAATTCGTTTATTATTTTGCCCTAAAGTGAAGTTAAAGTTAACTAAAATTATCTAAAATTTTGTCTTAAATATTGAATGTGAGAGACAACTGTTCCATACTTTCACAAAAGAAATCATCAGAAGACATGACTCAACCTACCATTGCATGGGTTATATGATATATTTGATAATATAAAGTTAAGAATAATTATCAGTAATTAATCTAATTAAACATTTAATTAAACAAAACAATTAATCAAACAATTATTTCTTTTAAGAAAATTCTTTTAACAAATTAATCATTTGACAAATATTTCATCTATTTAAATATTTATTAAAATGATCTAGTAGAAATGGAATGTCTAAATCATTGCAAATAAGAATAGGTTTTATTAAATTAATAAATTGAATTCCATTAGAATTTGCTTTAAAAAAAACATTCCGATTAGAAATATGAGTAAATATATTCTAATTTGTAATGTTTTAGAGTCTAAAACATTACAAATGTCTAAAATTGAGACATTCCTTCGCTATTCTCTGTATTAGAAGACGAAAACGGATTAAAAATCGTCGATCCGGTCCGGTCAGACTTTTTTGGTCATAAGATCCGTTCCGGTCAGTGTCCGGTCCCAAAATTTTAGATTGGATCCGTTCCGGTCAGAAAATTTTTAATATAAAAAATTATTAAATAAAAAGTGAGGTTTTATTACTATTTTTAAGGCAATACATTTACTTTTAGGATTGATTAAAAAATTGGTCGAATAAATAACATTTTATACACTTTTATATAGATCTAAGTTTAATCGTATATAGTGGAAGGGGTTAATTCTAGCAAAAACGAATTTTTTTCACTTTATAATATTTTTCCATGAATTTTGTAAATGTTATTAAATGAAACAGGCAAAGATGAGAGTTTTTCGAAAAACAAATAACACTTCACTGTTTATTCTATTAATATTACAAATTTACGGAGTTGTAAGGTCTGGTCCGGTCCGACTTTTTAAAGTGGTGGATCCGGTCCGGTTAAAGTCCCAAATTTAGAAGCAGAGATCCGGTCCGATCCGGGTCCGGTCCAGTCCGTTTTCGTTCTCTACTCTGTATTAAACATTTCCTAAGGAATAATAACTTTATAATAACATATCCTTTTAAATGACTAAATTTTTAAAGATGAATAAGTTTCTTGCTTCTTTTGAATTCATTAAAAAAATACTTATTAATGACAAAGAATTTTGTTTTCAATAAAAATAAATAGAATTTTGTATTTATTAATCAATTTTAAGCTTTAATTTGTCGGATGTGACTAAACATAATATTATATTTAAATATTACTAAATATAAAATTATTTAAAATAGTAATGTTTTTGAGCTCTAAATGAAAGGTTATCTAGGATAATCTAATTATTAATAATACAGAGAATAGCGAAAGAATGTCTAAATCCTAAGCAATAGATTATAATATAAATTTTATTATAATCATTATATGTTTAGTCGTATTTCTAATCGAAATGTTTTTCAAAATAAATATTAAAACATTTCCATTAGAAATAAGACTAAACATATCCTTAATTGTAATGATTTAGACATTCCTTCGCTATTCTCTGTATTAATAATTTCCTAATTATTAGAAACCAATCAGTGTTTGAATAATCGAAACAATTGTCTCAACGCATGTCTTCAATCAATTGATATAATAATTGTTAAACACTTTTCTATTCATTTTTAAATCTTTCGTCGAAGAGTTAACTCTTTTTAATTAAATTCAAATTAAATTTATTTCAGTTATAATAGAAAATGAATTCAAAGCTATTATTTGTTTTATTAGTTATACTTTCGATGAGTTCTGTTTCATTGTCTGCATCTCTCGATCCGAGTATTTCATTAAATTATTATAAAATATTTAATTATTTATTACTTTTAAGGACGACTACTATTGCCTCCAAATCCGGGCAACAGAACAGACTGTGACAGAATTGATCCACAATGTGACAGACCAATTCAAGTCGTGACACCACTTCCAAGTACTACTACACCTGCAGACATGGAATTAGTGTCATGGGCGACTCCCACAGAACCCCCTTACCCTTATTCATGGGCTACGAGTCCAGAACCATAATCCTGAAACAATTGCTGTCAGTGGCAATACAAATACCAAGATTACACTATAAAATTACTTATTTTAAACTTAATATTTGAGAAATAATTGTTATTTTCTTAACTAAACTCTCTTTGAATTGAAATAATGTTTTATTTAATTAAATTTTTTTAGATTTTTTAAAAATATATAATATAAATGTAAAACAATTTCAATATTTAAGCACTTCTTTATAAAAATATCAATAAAATGTTTAAAATTTTAATTCTTAATTAAGTTTTAATATGACTCTAAAGTTGAGTTAAAATATCAAAAGTGAAGGCATTTATATATTTTTATCCAAATTTTAAATCAAAGTCTTTTCTTCAATATTACCATGATTATTTTGTTAATTTAAGTTTAATAAAATTGTTTTAGAATAACTTTTTTAAATTTAATAATATTTAATTATTAATAAAATCAGTGTTAAAACATTTCTATTATTTTAAAAATAAATACAAAAAAAGTTAAAATATTTAAAATGAATTCTTAATTCTTTGAATATTTCAATGAATATTAAAATAGAGTAAAATATCAATAGTTTAGATAATAATATTACCATGAACATTTTGTTAGCTTATGTTTATTATTATTGTTTTAGTTTAACTTAAAGTGATTTTTAGTTATTTAAAGATTTATTTAAAAGTTATTTTTATTTAATTAAAAATAAAAAATAGAATTTTTAAAAATTTTGTAATAAAAACTAATAAATAAAATGTTTGTATAAATCAGTTGTTTTTCGTTAATATTTTCAAAATAACTGAAAATAAAAAGAAAAATCATTTTAGACTTTCATTGGAATCAAAGCAAAAACTCACTGAAGAGAAGAACAGCACATAAGACAACTGCCAGTAAAGCACTGGAAATGACAAACAA
>JAQFZM010002648.1:0-12955 GCA_034695785.1 Galumna obvia | reverse complement strand
AATACGTAAAGAATCGAAAATATTATTATAATTATTGTGTCGTTTATTAGTTTCGCCAAATAGTATGAAAGTGCATTGTACCATGCTAGAATATAAACAATCATAAAAAACACTTTTAAATTTTATCATGATCATAAATAATTTATTTATCTATACTAGATTGCACTTTAATATCTTAACAAGGGATAGCTAAAAGAGTCTTGCGTTAGATATTTTCCTTGGAAATTAAATTTGGAATCTACTTTTGTACCTAGTATATTGATTGGTATAAATTAAATCTTTGAACAAGAACTAGTTCTATCGAGGTTTTCAAATACTAAGGGATATTTGACTTAAGCATCCCAACTTTTGATCACCCCTCTCATAGGGGCCCTCTTGAAAACAAAAGTCTAAAATTCAATTGAAATTTAACAAGCTTAAAAATTTTTATAATAAGAATTATTAATTTTTCTCACTATTTTGAACAAGTAATAAGAAAGTGAACTGAACCCAGCTATTAAATAAACAATAATAGAAACACCTTTTAATTTTATAATGATTATATTAAATAGATTATTTATCAATGCTAGAAAATCACTTTATATTTAATTAGGGTTGGTAAAAGGGTTTTTTACAGTTACCCTTTGGTGAGGAAAAACGTAAATGAAGTTCCCTAATAAAGATGACCCTTAAGAATTTTATTTACAAGAAATACAGACACATGGTGTACATAGGGTATTCAATTCAAATAATTAAAAAATTGTACTTGTATAAATGGCATATAGATTATAATAGTTGTAGTTTTGAAAATTAAGTTCATTCATTACTTTTTCAAAAAGAATTTCATGTCTATCAATGTTTTCAAATATACAGTGTAACCTCATTATAACGAACGAGTCGATACCAAAATTTTCGTTATAATGAGGATTCCTTATAAGAAGAATAACTTAAAAAATGCTAATAATGTTAAAACATTAGATTTTTATTGCTAATAATAATATTAATTATAATAGATTTGGCTTTAGATACATATTTTTAATAATTTCTTATTATTCTTCACTTTTTCTAAATTATTGTAAACTTTTAAAGTTTTCTCAAAACAATTTTTTCCTTTTTTATCAGAATTTAAATTATTAGTTACTTTGAATAAAAATGAGCATAAATAAAATTTATGGCTTATATTTTTACTAATTAATATGAAACAATGACTTGTTTTATATTTTTATAAATATGCAAAAATATTCATTCGTTATAAGAAAGCACGGTTTATATAACACGTTTAACGAATATCTTTCGTTATAAAGAGGTCACACTGTACATGAATTTAGTCTTTTGGTGTTCTTTAAAACAATAATAAAAAAATTATTTTTATCTCTAAACTAAACATTATTTAAAGTTCATTAAATTTGATAATCATGATAAACCTAGTGCTTGTTCAAGGCTTAAACAACGAGGACAGAATTATGAGATTTGCTTTATTTATCAAGATTAAAATAAAAACATTAATATATTTTTACTCACTATTTTGACGCTCTGTTATAAAGACATTGAAATCAATGACATAATTGTAAGACTGATGTATTGATACAAATGTGTAAGTTAATAGTGTTGTCAATATAAGTAAAGATTGATTTTGTTGTAAAATGTCTTTTATGTCTTCTGTTTGACGACAGGTCTTATTATTTCTAATATTCAATTGAAAACAGCCGTCGATTTCATTAATTTTCTTATTGAATGAATTGACTGCAAAACCAATTAATGCCGAAAATATTAAAATTGTTTTCATAAAACCTTTTCGTTGAGAGACATAATTGCGATACAATAACCGAATTAAAAGATACCAAAAATCAATTATTTTGAATGACTTTTCTTTACTTTTGTGACACTTTTCTGTTATTTTCAAATCTTTTGTATTAAATTCTTTTGATTCGTTAGTTTTTTCAATCATTTGTTCGACTCTTCTATCAGTGATTCCGTTTGAACTCAATTTAATTATTACTTCAATTGGGATCTGGTTTTCAGTGCATTCAATCTGACAGTCATTCAAATGTTGTCTAAGATTTTGTGGAAGACCTGAATAGACAGAAACCCCTCCTTTTGCCAAAACATACACCGAATCAAACATAAGGAATAAGTCGTTATTTGGCTGATGTATTGATGTTATGATTGACATCCGATTCAAACGACTCATATTTTTTAGACATTTAATTAACTAATAATTATTATAATAATTAATATTTAAAATTATTACTCATTTTTACTCACAATATGTGCGGCATAACTGTCGAGACCTGTCGTCGGCTCATCAATGAATAGAAGGTTTGGTTTCTTAATTGAAGTCAACTCTAATGCAATACAAAGTCTCTTCACTTGTCCTCCACTGCACTTCTCTATCGGATTGTCCTCAACATCACTGATCAACAAATCAGACATCACTTGAGTCACAATTGAGTTGTGATTCACATTCTTTTCATTCGAATTCTTGAGTTTTGAGGCATAAGTCAGGGATTGTCTAACTGTGAGTCCAGTCATTAAACTTTTTTCATGATTTTGAGATACAAAACATTTTGTGATTTCAATATCTCTGGGAATCCAAACATTTGAATCGTTATTAAAACAAAATTTATTACTTCCATTCAAAGTTTTCAAAAGTGTTGTTTTTCCGGAACCACTATTTCCCAACAAAGCATTTAATGAATTAAAGTAAAACTTTCCCCAAATGTTATTCAAAATAATGTTTTCTTCATTAAATGATTTAACACTAACTGTGAGATCAGTCCACGCAATCGATATATTTTCACACATTTTTATCTGAATAATAATTTAAAAAATATTTTCTTTAATAATCTTTTATTTTGTAATAAATATTATAAATAAATTGTTTCTAAATTTAAATGTCTAGACTCTAGGGTGGGGGGCGGGTTGGTGCAAAACGATTACATATACTACACTTACTATGTAAATGTAGTGAAAAAGGTGGGAACGTTTGTACATTAATATTTAATTATTAATATTTCCAAATAGAGTACCATGATTTATATTTTAATACTAGATGTTAGTTATAACTTCAAAGTCAGGGACCTCTATTTGGAAGTACAGTAAAAGCTGTCTGTTATGAATGGGCAGATGACAGAGAAATTTGTTCATAACACACAGTGTTCATAACAGGCAAAAAATGAAATTGTTATTCATTTTATTATTAGACCACAAAATCGGTTACTATTAGTCTATTAATATCAATATTGATATATAACACTACAATATTTGGTAATTTTGTTTGAATAGATCGATTTAATTGATATTTGATTGATGTTATCCAAGACTTTAGTTTTTGAATCAATTGATTACCTTTTTTGGTCATTTTGTTTACTTAATTTAATTTTAAATAACCAAAATTTTTAATTTAAAAATGAGAAAATCTCAAAAATAAAGTAATATTTTTATATGCAATAGTAGGTTTACTGGATATTTGATGTTTTGTGTCAGACTCTAGAGTAAAATACATAACATACAGATTTTTGTGATATAAATGCAATGAAATTTATTCATAGCATACAGATATTCAAAACATACAACTTCATAAAAGACAAAGAGTTTAACAATAAAAGGTATAGCAAACCAACCAATCTATCAGTTTATATTCATAAGACACAGATATTCATAACAGACAGACTCATAATACACAGCTTCTACTGTATTACAATTTAGATATTAATGTACAAACGCCCAAGTTGTTTCCAGTTGCGGATAGTTAGTTTAAAAAATAGAAAACTTACCTAGTATATTATTTATAATTTGTATAAAGTTTTTTGCGATTCATATAAAAATACTTAATATAATATTAAATAAAAACATTATTTGATTTTACTTCCAATATAAAACTTCCGATAAATTCGAATAAATTACATACTATAGAGAAAAGATATATAACTTTAATTAAAATTTATTGAAAATAGCAAGGATATTTTAAAAAGTGCTAGTTTAAAATGTTTATTTAGACGTCATTAGATTTTTAGTAAAAACCAAGATAGAATAATAAGTAAAATCTTACCCTTAAAACAAGTTTCCTAAGAGTTTCTTATTTTTGAATAAAAATTTATAATTAACACAAAAACCATTGAAATTACAAATGACTCAAAACAGACTGAGAATCTTAGCCATATGTAAAGGCAAATAAGCCACAGCCCATAGAATTTATTGGCTTAGAAAATGACTGAAAAAGGGGAAAAAGAGGAAAAGGGGATTCTGGCGACTAAATAATTTAGGAGCCAACTCATGAAAAAAATACAGCATTTTGCAATATACTGTTGCATACAAATCGATAATTTCATTTATTATACAAATAATATTGGTAATTACATTAAAAATATCGATAATTTCTTTAATAATATCGATAATTTCATTAATTATATGAATAATATTGTTAATTTCATTAATAATATGGATAAAATCATGAATATCGATAATTTTATTAAAAATATCGATAAAACCATCAATATAGATATTTTTATTAGTAATATCGATAAAATCATTAAAATCGATATTTTTATTAATATTATCGATAAAATCATCAAAATTGATTATTTTATTAATAATATCAATAATATTGATTTAAATAATAATATATAATTTATTCAATCCAAGATTATAGGAAAAAAATATCTTATTTATTTTAGAATATTTTTTATCAAAGTGACAAACATTTTCAATTTGCTGTAACTAAGCCAGTCTTAGTGGCACATAATTTCATTAAAATGGATACACCTTTCCTTTCGTTTACATATGGCTAAGATTTGCAGTCTGACTCAAAACTTTATAGAATTTTATATTTAATTTATTCTTAAGAGGAAAACTCTACTAAAAGTCTAATATTCCTTTATTATATATTAAGAGTAATATTAAGCTATACCTTTACTAAAAAAAATAAAATTACAGTCAGTTCTCGATTTAGGCTAATTTTTGGTGCTTCAAATTTTTTTGCCTAAATCAAATTTAGTCTAAATAAAGTTATGAAAATATTATATTAAAATATATACTAAAATTAATTAAGTAAAGAATTAAGTTGCTATTGATTAAATTTAAAGATTTGATCCAGTTTAAATAAATTTTTCTCTAATTTGAATTAAAAATCAAAACATCTTTAGATAAGTTATCAATTTCCTTAAGATTTAATACCGAGTCAAAATTACTCTTAAAATACTCTCAAAATACTTACATTGCTCTAAAAATATTTAGCTTTTTGTCTTGTGATTCATTAAATATCAGAATTACAGAATTCATTACATACCTGATTGTCTGATTCAATACAATCAATGTTTAAATGCTATAATAAATAGTGGCATAAAATTCATAATTGATTTCACTTTTATTTACATCATTTTTTCTAGAACTCATTAAATTGATTTAAAATGTATTCCAAAAATTCATAACTTTGTAGATTAAATTTTTTTACTTTAAATCAAATAAAAATATTTTCCTCTTTTGTTTTGACGCCTTTATAATTAAAATAATTTATTAATTAAAATTTTATCACAGTTTTAGCTTATATCAAATCTCATCTATATTGCATGATTAAAAATTTATTGGCTTATATCGAGTTTTGGCTTATATAAAATTGGCTTAAATAAATTTAGCTTTACATCTTAAAACTCATAGAAACGATCGGTGCCGGCATAATCTATGATCTAAATCAAATTTGGCCTAAATGCTGTCAGCTTAAATCAAGAATTGACTGTTAATCATTGTTTATCATTTTATAATCTAATAAAATATCCTTGTCATGTGCTGTTTAAAATTCAAGTTCAATTTAATACGTCAATTTAAATTAGTAATATTTTGTGATTTCTGAATTGAGGACATCATGGTGAATAACTTTTAGATAAAAAACTTAATATTAATTATTATTGTATTATATCAAGGAAAATTTAAAATTTCATCATATTTTTTATGAAAAAAAGAGATGAGTTTTAATATTTTAATATTTAAAATAATTTAATTTTAAAATTTTTATTTTTGAATTAATTTAAAAAATATTTTGAAATAAATATATTTAAAGGAAAATGCTTTAATAAATTTATTAAATTAGGTATAATTGACAACCACTTAATCAAATGATCATGCTCTTATTAAGTAGTGTTTTATACCATACAAAACATACCTAGTAGATTATTTATAAGTTGTATAATATTTATGCGATTCATATAAAAATACTTAATTTAATATTTAATTAAAACAATATTTGATTTAACTTTAAATATAAAACTTCAGATAAATTCGCATAAATTACAGACTATAGAGAAAAGTTAAATAACTTTAAATAAAATTTATTGAAAATAACAAGGTTATTTTAAAAAGTGCTAGTTTAAAATGTTTATTTCTACGCCCTTAGAATTTTAGTAAAACCAAGAGAGAGTGATAAGTTAAATCTTACCCTTAAAACAAGTTTCTTAAGAGTTTCTCATTTTTGAATAAAAATTTTTAATTAACACAAAAACCATTGAAATTACAAATGACTTTATAGAGTTTTATATTTAAATAAATATTAAAAGGAAAACTACTAATAGTCTAATATTCCTTAATTATATATTCAGGTTTTTACGGCACGTATCAAGGGTAATATTAACCCTTAATTTTACTTAAAAATGAAATTAAGACCTTGTTTATCATTTTATATTACAATCAAATAACCTTGTCATATGCTGTTTTAAATTCAAGATCAATTTAATACGTCAATTTAAATTAGTATTTTTTTGTGATAAATGAATAGAGGACATCATGGTGAATATTTTTTAGCTTAACACTTTTGATCAAAGCTAAGATAAAGCCTCCATAAGATATAAATTGGGATGGAAAATATGGTAAAACAGATTCTTGTAAATAATAAAATAAGTGAAATTACCACTTAATCACAACTAATTTAACCACAAACGGTTGGTCTCAGCTTACAGTTTCGGTAATCTCGGTTACCTTTTTCAATGCCAATCACTAAATGAAAGATCATTTGTGACTCACAAACTTATGGCTTGTCGTTGGGTAGAGAACATGATATTCAAAGGTTCAAACTTTAAATTATTATAAATTACAAAACCTTTGTTTATTTAAATCAATAAAATTGTGTTGGGATAGCTGTGCAATGATTATATTTTATTGATTTAAATAAACTTGTCATATGATGTTATAAAAGTAAAATAAATTTAATACTTCAAATTAATTAAGTATTTTTTCTCCTAAATTCATATCTATTAAGAATAAATTTGTTCTTATAATATTTTATTCAATAGATAAAAAGCTTTACAATAATTATTATTGCATTATATCAAGGAAAATTTAAAATTTCATCATATTTTTTTGTGAAAAAAGAGATAAGTTTTTATATTTCAATACAGTGAAAGACCGATAATTTTAAGTACCAATAATTTTAAGCAAAACTTAAGGACGAAAACCAAATTTTCAAAAGTAATATCAGAAATGACCGAAAATTTAAGAACCAATAATTTTAAGTTACCGATAATTTTAAGTAAATCTCAAACCAATCCCTGAGAATTCAGTACATTTTAGTGACGAATAATTTTAATTGAAAGTCATTCAACAATACTGTAAACAAATTTATGTTTGGTTAAACAAAATTTTTTTTCTTATAACTTATTTTCATTGAATATACGCTGAAAATGTCTTCAAATAAGCCGTTCAAATAAGTAATTGATTGAAATATTTTAAATTGTGATTAAAATGAGATTTAATTCCCTATAACAATAAAAGATAATTGATTTGAGAAAAGTTGATTAAATTTAATATACAGGCTTTGTCAATATAGGGGGAATAATTCCCAAATCGGGGAGTCTAATTTAACTAGGTTAGAGTTGGAATTTTCAATTAAAATTTATATCATTAATTTAATAAATATTCTAGTTTAGATAATATACAAAAGTTTAAAAATCAACATGCAACTTTTAAAATTTACGGATTTTTGTAAAATATTCCAAAAATAAGTTAAAATTTTACATATAACCTTGTCATTCTTAAGCCGTTTAAGATATTTAAAAAATTCCAAATGTATAATGTGCAGAATTTAAAAGAGAAAAAAGCCTTTTCTTAAAAATATAATTGAACCACAGATTTTAACGTGAAGTCTAAAAAGGTTGATTTTTGATGCGTTACTAAAAATTGACTTTTACAAAATGTTTAAAAGATAATCTATTTCTGTTTATTAAATTTTAAACTAGGTATAATAAACTAAATTTTCATATTAGGTTTTTGAAAAATATCTTTCTAAAGTAAAATTAATAGTTTGAAAACATTAAGTAAATATTACAATTTGGATATAGCCTGAATTAAGATAAATTTTAATTATTTTCAATATTTACTTGATAGGGGACATTCCATATTTTATTTTGACATCAGGATCATTAAAATCGGCCAAGAAATAGAAATTTTATGTTAATTTTATTTTAAGTCTTAAGAATTATTCCCCCTATATTGCCAAACACTGTATTTTTCTAAAATTTCATAAAAAAATTGAAATAAAGTATTTGACCGATATTTTTAATTGACCAATAATTTTAAGTAAATCTCGAAACCAATTCACTTAAAATTATCGGTCTTATACTGTATTTAAAATAATTAAAATTTAAAATTTTAATCTTTTGATTTAATTTAAATAATTTTTGAAATAAATATATTTAAAGCTAAATATTTGACTCAAGCCTTTCAATTTCAAACACTTACTTCACTTATTATATGTGAGAAAATTGTTTGCCATTAATTTATATATTCATTTAGTATTTTAAAATATTTTATTTACTTACAAATGGTTTACGAATTAATTATATTATTAATTGTCTTTTGGATTATTTTAAATAGATACTTTAATAACAATAAAGAAAATGTTCAGTATATAAATAGACAAGATAGATTTAAAGAATGTCCACAGTTTTATACAAATGGATGGCTTCCAATCCTTGAGTCGAGTGAATTGAAGAAAAGTCAAATAAAGTCTGTTTTTGGATTCGGCAATGATTTGGTTGTTTTCAGAGGAGTTTCCGGTAAAGTATATGTTTTTGATGCCTATTGTCCTCATTTGGGCGCAAATCTTGGAGTTGGCGGAACTGTTGACGGAGAGTCTATCAGATGTCCATTTCATGGCTGGACTTTCAATAATGAGGGCAAATGTAAAGAAGTTCCCGGAATTAATGGTTTGAGAAATCAGTTTTCTTTAAAACATTAAATTAAATAATTTTTAGCCAATAATATACCAAAAGCTGAAATCAAACAATGGATAAGTCATGAAATCAATGGCTTTATATATGTATGGAATAATTCAAAAGTGGAAACACCCGAATGGTATTTAGAGCCCATCAATGGAATAGATAACTACAAATTTATTTATTCCACTAAATCTTATCTAAGAGGTCATAATTATATCCAGGTAAAATATTTCAATAACAAACAATTTTAAATGATCAATCAAAATTAGAAATGTTAAATAAAGAGTTTCATAACATCGAGAAACATTCTAGAAAGTTTCTCTATAGAAGATTCATTATAACTAGGGATAGGAATATTTAAAATGCGCGCTTAAAATAGTAGCAAGCAATAGGTCTGTAATTTTTTAATATAAGTTTTAATAGAGTTTTGACCATGAAACAACGTTTAGCAAGGGCGAATCATTTTAATACAACTAATTATTAAAGGGTTTATTTTTTACTGAACTAGGTAATGATATTTAGGAGAAGTAAAAATTGGGCACCCAAAAAGGGCACCCAATTCCATTCGCTTATTATAATTAGGGATGGGCCTTTTTAAAACTAGCGCTTGAAAATACAATCTAATAAAAAGTACACCTAGATAAAATGATGAAAAATTTAGAACCTATATAAGTTTATTGGATTAATTTTTAACCCTTTCAAAAACATTATTGATAGCCTTTTGGTCTGCATATTTCAATAAAATAGAGATTTTATCATGATATAGCGTACAGACAAGGTGAAATATCCATCATATATATGATTAATAAGGGTGTAATTTTTTAATATACTAGATCATGTTATTTAGGTATATAGGGAAAGGCACTTTTTTAGGTACTTTTATCCGATTGCAAATTATAATATAAAGAAAAATTCTATAAAAATTTCCGAGTAAGTTTCTTTACAACAACAACAAGTTCACTTATTGATCTAAATAATAATAATAAATAAAACAATTTTTTATAATTTTTTAACAGTCAATCGTTGTAGATATGAATTTATGTAAAAGAATGTAATTTTAGATTTAAGGTGTTAGGTAAATGGCGCTTATTAAGTATATAATATAAATCGTTTATATAATTTAAATAGTGTTAAATAAATTCATGAATTTAAATTATTTTATCTAGAAAGTATTTAAATACATGTAAATATTGAAATATTTATTAATATTTATTTATAATTAATTTTATGTTGTATTTGTGGTCTTAACATACCTATAAACGAGAAATATTTTCGTTTTAATCCGTTACTTCTTTCCTAAACTGTAAACTATAACTAAATGTTAAAATCTTAAATAATTAATGTTTAAAATTTTAAATTTATTTAAATATTAGACTTATTTTGAGAACATATTTGACATCGCTCATCTTCCCTATCTACATTTTGGAAAGTCACAACTCAATGAAAATAAAGATGAATTTAGTAAAATATTTTGGAACATTGCAAAAATTTCCATTAAATTTTTACCGGATGCAAATTCAATGGCACGTACTTTGAAACTTAAAATTTATCTTACATTTAAAATTGGAAGATGGACATATGATTGTGAAGCGAATATCTCTGTTAATAGTCCCACAAATTTATTTTTAGATTTTAAAATATTTGGAGAAAGTTTCCTTTCTTTACAAACTGAAATTATTACTTTGGGCCCTACAGAACATATAACTGTTATTTATTACTATCGTAAGGCCAATAGTATCTTGGCATTCTTCGCTGTGTTTCTCGGCAAATATATAGTGGAAAGAATTGTAATAAAATAAATATATTTAAGTTAATTATATTTTGTTAAATAATTATTTTGTATTATAGGTGGCAGATGATATTCGAATATTCAATACTCAAAAGTACCGAGATAAACCTACGTTTTCAGAAAAGGATAAATATATTAAAATATATCGGCGATGGTTTAAGCGTTTCCTTGATTAAATTTAAAAATTAATGTTAACACAATTATTATTATGTTTTGATGAAATATCTTTATGGGATATATTGTATTCTAAATCTTAAGCACTATTAACAAGTTCAATTATACAAATAATATTTAATGTTGTTTTGAAATAATATATTTTTATATTATTCATTCTAATATTATAAAAACTTTTAGTTTTGCGAATAGAAATAATCTTTCATTTTAATAAAATAAACTAGAAAGTTTTTATTGGATAAAGCATAAGGTTTCTAAACGTATCTATAATATGGTTGGCCGTCTCAATAGTTGTCCTCTCATCCATACTAACGTTCATCAGTAGATATTTCAATTACTCCGAATAAGGGATCCTTGGTCATCTGAGCCTAAAGAAATTAATCACTCATTAGTGAATGGTTTGGAACCATTGGGTCTAGGTTTTCATTCACCATCCAATAGCCATAACATACTTTTTAATGATATTCAATGATTAATTCATCAACTCTTCATATCTGGCCTTTAGAACCTCTGCAAATAGTGGTGACATTCCTTCTTCTCTGATGGCACAAACATTACCAGTAGCTTTGAATACCATTCCATATTTAGTGAAGTTTTGTTTATTTTTACTCCAACACTCGTTTATATCCTGGTCCTGTTCGCAATGGGTTATCACCAGAATCACCGGTACTTTATTCATACAAATAATGTCGACAAAGAGTTTGTAATTGTCTTATAATGTTTTCTTAATTCTGTCTTTTCTCATGATTAGTATCAATAAATTGACAACATCTTGCAGAGATTTCAATAGGCTTACCAGTCCTATATAAAATTGTTTTTCTCAAGGAATTTTATAACATTTAAATAACATACAAACGGTAATCATTTCAGTATTAGATAAATGGTTATTCAAAATTTTATATAATAATTCTACCAATAAATATAAATTGAGTTCATATAATATATACTGGATAACACTATATTTGAATTTATAATTAACAAAAGCAAAATAATTGTAATTTAATTTGGAATTTAAAACAATTAATTGTTAATTAAAATACAAATAAATTTTTAAAAATATCAGTAATTTGTAAATAAGAAATTGATATCATTCAACACAACTCAGCCCTCATTCTTACTTCACTGCACAACATATCGATTCAACACAAGTGTTGAGAGTATTGTTATGATGTGATCATTTAAATTTATATATCATTTGAAACGTTGAGTTGTTTTCAATGAGTTATTAAATGAATGATTAAATAATGATTTAGATTTTTGGGAATATTTTCATATTAATGTTACTCATGAATAATATATCTTGGATGACTTAGGGTTAAAACTATTGAACTAATGATTTTAGCTATAGTAACATTACCTAGTTCATTTAAAAATAAACTCTTTTACAATTAGTTAAATATCAACTGAGTAATCCTCGGAAAAAATAGTTTCATGGTTAAAACTCTATTATTAAGAAAACGTGAGGACTATTAATAAAGTTTCAAAAGTTGAAACAAATTAATTTAATAAACTTTAAAAAGTTTTCATTTTTTCTGTGAATTGTTTTCATTTGTGGAGTCATTTGAGACAAAAAACGTGTTTTTATTAACGGTTTATTTGTTTAATTAATTAAATAGAAATTAATTATAATTTGATTGTTGACTGAAATCAATTACAACACTATTAAATAACTGATAGTTTCATTGGGTCAGAAGTGAACAAGATTTACAATAATTTATGGTTTGTTTTGTATAAACAGATAATAAAATGTCTTCAATCGATCGCAAAAGAATTGTCGGTAAAAGTGATGAAGAATTGGATGAATTAATTT
>JAQFZM010002647.1:0-12956 GCA_034695785.1 Galumna obvia | reverse complement strand
AACCACAGTTTTCTTATTTCTCAACCGAATTTAATGATCTTGGCATCATTTTAAAGGTATTAAGAAGCTCTATTGAAAGCATTATACAAAACTAAAATTGATCAAGCAAATTTTTAATAATTTCAAAAAATGTAGTTTTAAAACTTTTTGAGCCCCCTAATATTAATATTCAAAAACTAATCTTATATTTAACAATGGGGGGAGTCAATATATGTGCATGAAAAATTTTGTTACATTTCATAAAATAGTGTAAGAAATATAGCCTGTTAAGTTGTCCTAGTTAGATTTGAGCACTACTGTATATCAAATATATAATCAAAAATTTTCGATTCTATAAATTTAGTTTATTCTTCGGCTGACATTTTAATGTTAATTCATAGGTGGAGGTAGACCTGGAAGTGGTCGCCCAGGAGGAGGTGGAAGTGGTTCTGGTACAGGTGGTACTGGTGGTGGTGGTTCAGGCGATGATGATGATGAAGATGGTAGTGGTCATAGTGGGCGACCAGGAGGTGGTCGCCCTGGAGGAGGTGGTTCTGGAATTGGGGGCTCTGGCGGTGCAGGATCTGGTGATGAAGACGATGATTATGGAAGTGGTAGACCTGGAGGTGGTCGTCCTGGAAGTGGTCGTCCTGGAGGTGGACGTCCTGGAAGTGGTAGACCTGGAGGTGGACGTCCTGGAAGTGGTCGTCCTGGAGGTGGACGTCCTGGAAGTGGTCGTCCTGGAGGAGGTGGTGGTTCAGGTCTTGGGGGTTCTGGTGGAAAAGGCTCTGGTGATGAAGATGAAGATGATGGAAGTGGGCATGGTGGTGGTAGACCAGGTGGAGGTCGGCCAGGAGGAGGAAGTGGCTCTGGTCTCGTGGGTTCTGGTGGTGAAGGCTCTGGTGATAAAGATGAAGATGATCTAAGTGAACATGAACATGGTGATGGAAAACCAGGTGGTGGTCGCCCTGGGAAGGGTGTTTCAGGCACTCCTGTTGGCCATGGTGATTATGTTTCGGGTACTCCCGTTGGTAGCACAGGTAGTGGTCGACCTGGGAAAGGTGTTTCAGGCACTCCTGTAGGACATGGTGATTATGTTACGGGCCGACCCGTTATTAACAAAGAGATATACTCTGAAAGCGGCAGATATTCAAATCGAACGTCGCATAAGAAAAGAGAGTGTGAGTCTATTATACCATTAATATATTAGCATCATTTCAAATAAAATAACCATGGTGAAATTACAGCTGCACTCTGGGCTATAGTTAGAAGCGCAGCTGAAGGTTTGACGCGATTCGGTGGCGCCACTGGTGGAGTGGGTGGCGATGCGTTACCTGACTTTGAACAGAGAGCACATGAAAAGTTTACCCGGAATATGAATAAAACGAGAGCAAGGCAAACAAAGGTCAAGAAGAAGGTAACGCAAAAGGCTAAGAATTATGGATATCCTTATTTGGATAATTCCGATGAAGACTACCCCCGGCACCGACTAATGCCATTTCCTTTACCCAATTCAAGGCGTATCCGAAGGCGACAACGAGTGAATTGTAATTATTATTTTAAATTATATTTTTATTTAATTTCAATTATTTTCAGATGAATTTCCTCGTCGTCAGAATAATTACGATTACTATGATTATTGATTTAGACAACTATATAAATATACTAGGTGATCACCCTATTTATGTAATATTCAATAAAATTCATTACCCATTTTGTTTAAAATTCCTTGATAATTTTGTATGTTATATTTCTTTGGCATAAACTAATTTTAGGTTATAAACTGTAAATTTAATATCACTTCTCTTTGAGTTGTATGAAAACTAATGAATTTACTTCTTAATGGGATCATTAGTTGGCCCTAAATGTTTTTTAATTTTGTTAGTTAAATTTTTTGTTGAGAGAGAGAGAGAGAGAGAGAGAGAGAGAGAGAGAGAGAGAGAGAGAGAGAGAATAATTAAAATTATCGATATTTTCTATATTTTAAATTTATTTAATTAGACATTTTTTGCAAATAAAAAAGATTTTACTTGGATAGTCAGCAATATAACCAATGTTCTCTCAAATTAAAACTTAAAAGTTTACAAAAAATTAAATAATATTTTATTGACTTTTAAAAAATGAGTTTAATTGAAAACTATTGGAAATTAAGAAATTGAATAAAATTTAATGAATAACTTAAGTCACCGAAGCATAAACGGATTCACTACTATTCTGTGCACTTCTCTAAAAGACTCAAAAATAATTAAAAAATGAATTTCTTAGAAATATTGAAAATATAAATAAATTGAAGCAATTTGATCATGATCATTTAAATATAAGTTATTTGATTATAGAAATTATAAATTATTATATTCAAAGCTGAAAAACTATAGACCTAGCTTAGATAATAGATAGATGAATCTTATCAAAGGACATCTAAGTGTTTTATTCATAAAAATTAACCAAGCATAAATTACATAAACACAAATAAAATAATTTAAATGACTTTTTACTGTTTTTATACAACTTTTTGATAGTTTTAAAGATAAATGAATTGTATTATAAATAATATCAATGAATGCTTCAATAAATATATAAACAAATAACAATATTTCATAAAAATTATGATATAATAGTAAACATAATATAAAAGACTATCAAAAGTGTATTTACTTTGCATTTGAAAAGTGTTTATATTTTACTTAATTTCAAAAATATTTCGCTGAAATGAATCTAAAGGTAAGTCTATTCCCGGTTTAAATCTATTATTTGGACTTTTAATTTGTGCAGGTTCTTTTCATATTTATACTTTTAATAAGTTATTCATATGCAAACTTGTTTGCCCTTGCTAAAATGGCCAAAATTAAAATTAAGAAGCTTGTTTTACTTTATCTTAAAATAAAATTTGGATGGCTTTTTGGTGCTCCCATATTTGTTCGTGTTCATGGCAAAAATTATTCACCTTTTGGGCCTAAAATTTCCAAGTAGATTTGTGAAAATTACTTGTTAAATAGAAAATAATTAATCTAGTTTCAATTGTCATTAGTAATATTATTAATAATAATAATATTTTGTAGAAATTTTGTTAGCATTAAAAGTTATGTATTTATTTAAACTATATTGCCCCTGGACAATTTTAAAGTAAAACAATCAAGCATAATTGTATTAAAAATATAAATAATATATAAGTCTATATTTATATATATTTTCATATAAATTTTGTTTTTGTTTAATAGACTGTAAATAAATGTCAAAAATATGATATTTTAAAATAAAATGCGGATATATTTGAACAGTTTTTGGTTATTTTGAAATACAAGTAAATGTTTATGTCTTACCAAGTATATATTTAAACAAATGCTAAAATATTTCACTCTTTATAATTTTAGATCAGATAAACCACAGTTTCAAAGATGAAACTTCTTTTCTTAGTTTGAATGTATTACTCTTAAATAGTGTAATAGATATTTGAATTTCTAATATAATTGAGTTTATTAACATAATAATAATAAATTTTAGATTATCATGATAAATGTCTAAATGCTTGACTGGATAAATTATAATATTTGATAAAGGTAATAAATTTAAAAATGTAAAAAAACATGCATTTGAATATTTCTAAAAATGTTTACTTACCAAATGTTTCTTTACTTTTATATGAAATTTTTATTTTACTTTATTTTACAGTTTTTGATAAAATGAATTTAAAGGTAAAGTGTTTTTATCTTATTTGAACTTATTATTAAAATTGATGCAGGTTCTTTTTCTTTTAATACTTTTAATAAGTCATTCATATGCTCAATTATTCAATCTGCTCTTGCTGAAGACAGCCCTTGCTAAAATGGCTTTAATGGCTAAATTAAAGTTGAAACTGAAAATTAAGAAAATACTTTTATTTTCTATGAAAATGAAATTTAAAATGATGTTTGGCCCGGCTTTTATGCTCCTTAGAGATCAACTTGGTAATAGAGATAACCCCTTCGATCCAGATTATTTTCCTCAAATAGAAGAATTCCAAGAATATGATTAAAGTGATTAATAATTGTTTTTTAATATAATTAAATTATTTAAAAAATTTAATATTTTCTATTTTAAGTCGCTTTTTTAAAATGTATTAAAACGAATACATGTAAATCTGTTCCTAATAAATGATCAAGTAAAAATAATTATAAATTTTCTTTATATTTAAAAGACTAAAAAAAATTTTTTGTCTTTTGATAAAAATTTTATTATTCAATATATAATGAAATTTATAATAAAGTTTACGGTTTATAATATTATTTTGTTTTTAGATTAAATAATATTTGAAATTAAAAATTAAAAGTTTATTATAATATTATTGTGAGAATTAAGTTAACTAATTTCAAAATTAATATATTTTTTAATAACTTATAACAGAAATAATAAAATATTTAAATTTGGCTCTCATTTCAATAATAATAATAATGACAACACATTTGAAAAGTGTCTTAAAAATCGTTTACTCTTTGCTATAATTATAATATTATGGATTTATTGTCTCTTTTGTTTGCCATTCTTTCCCTTTCCATTAGCGTAAAGACAGACACACTCGAAAACCAAAACACTGAACCAGAACCACTACCTTGGCAAAATCACTTGGAAAAGTTAGATCCTGGTAATAACCCAGTACTTGATGTTGTTTACGATGAAGAAGACGATGATAACTCTAAAGATGACCAAGATACTTCGGCAAACGATAACAAATCATCACAACAAGATGATCAGCAAGGTAGTACCAATGAAATTCAACAAGATGCAACAGGTGATGCCAACGAGAACTCCATTAAAGTACAGTCAACTCAAACACCACCATCAATAAAGCCTGCTGATCTTATTAAAAGGAAATATCAACAAGCATATGAGTACAGGCTTACCGATAAAGAGGAGAGCTTTAAGAAGTTTTATAGACTTATAATGAAACAAAAGAAACTTTGGGCTAAAAACGAGTTAACTTATTATCCGCTAAACTTTCCGCGAGACGAAGCCTTAGAGGACCTCAAAATGGGTATAATAAGTAACCATAAATTGGATGCTACCACTGAAATTTATCTTGATCACGAATACAAGGACACACTTGAGAATAGGAATCTAAATTACCATGGAAAGAATTTTATTGACTAATCAATTAAAAAAAGAACCATTATTTAGCAAAGTGTTCATGATCATTTATTAATCTATAACTTGTATTCACATTAAATCCCAAATCAATTAAATCGTTACTTATATAAAATGGAAATATATAAACTAGGTAATATTAATATTATAGTAGATATTAAGATTGTTTTAATTATATCAGTCATTGATCTGTATTTGGTATTTTAAACTTGCATACCTTAATTTCTGAGAAAAACGAGTGCTCTTATTAATATTATCTTGCTAAAATAATTTACATGAATGTAATTATGTCAACAATTTTCAGTTATTAAAACCTCTAATGATTTAAAACACTGAATATATTTCAATAAAATTTGTTTTAATTATTATTATTAATGTTTTTCTTCAAATAATATGTCAAAGAACTGATCGAAACTATTGAACTGATAGAAAGTCGTCTTTTCTTTTCATTTCTATAGAATTCATAGGAGACAACAAACCCTTTGGTTATAGTTATCATTGAAATACCGAACCAAAGGCTCAAAACACTGGCCGTATAACAGATATACTCAATAAAATGAAGACGAGGGGTGTGTACATATCGGGTGTTCAGTCCTGACTGGGTATTAACAGCGGGCAGATATATGAGTACTTCATCTAGGTCATCATAATTTTTGAGTTCATTGCGTTCCCATTTTGCAATAATATGTGTAGAAAAGTATTCGTTAAAACAGTTCTGTTTTTTGCCGCAAATATTTCCGCATTTGTCTGATATGTGTTTGTCTGTACTCTTATTGAAACTCCAATCCCTTTCGGCAAACCTAATATTGGGATCATATTCTGTGTTATACGCTAAGTCTGAATGCCAGCCCCCAAACAATTCCTGAAATAACTTAACTTTACATTTAGTAATACAATGAGAGTGAGATTTATAGCCAATAGTCATGTAATTCATGCAATTTGTCTCATGAGGTGGAGGTAAGAGAGTTGTGGTTGTCTTCAGATACGTCACTGCAATACTTCCCCATTTCTTGAAGTTTAATTTCATACCATTGGATAGTCCACCAGCGAAGCCAAGAAAGGGTTGACTTCGGGGGTGTATGAAAAATAGCAAATTGTTTGAATGCCTGTAATTATTAAATAATTTGAATTCTAAAATAAACAAGATCAGTTTGTTTGACCCTACCTTCGCTTTAAGTATATTACATATAATGGAAATGAGTTATCTTGAATAGTCATGTCGTGGTTTACTCTATAATTATCATTACTTTCATTGTGGAGTTGCGTTGAAATTGTGTAACACTTTCTCTCATAATTAATAGACTCGAAATATGGGACCACTTTTTCACAGCTAATAAAATCAGATAAGAGGTCTTCCTTTGATTGGGGTTTCATTACCAGACACTGATTGAAGAATTGGTGACCCCTTAATGTTCCGTTTATTAATTGCTCTCTGAGTGTCAAATTCCTAAGATGTTCTTGGTAAATATTTGTACTATCATTCGAATTATCGATGATTTTAAGTTTATTTTCGTCGAGGGTTTGCCGTAAATATTCTTTTTGTAGTACATAACCGGTGTTCGTACAGAAAGTTACCGCTGGTAATTCTACAGGAGTTTCTTGCTCAAATTGCACGTTCACAGTTGTCTTATATGAAAAGTAAAGAGTGCTTATATCATACAAGTGCCAAACACAACCTAGAACAAAATATTCTATTTTCAATATTTTACTTCAAAAAAATTCGCGCAGAGTTTTAAATAGTCCTAGGTATAATATCAGTTATTGAACATGATAATTAATTAGAACTTATTTGAAAATAAAATGTGCATATTTAAAAATTAAAAGTGTATAGTTTTAATTTAAAATTAAGCTAGATTAAAAATATAATTAGAATTAAAATGATTTACAAATAAATTAAAGAATATTTTGAAAGACTTACCGATCAGTGAAAAAGAGAAGAGAAAAATCCAAACAATTCTCAATTCAAAAGGTTTAAACATATTTTTTAGAAAAGAACTTGAACCTTTACATTAATATTCGATGACTAAACTAAAAACCAAAGTATAGAAAACAATTATTATAATTAAATTTCTTTTTTCAATAATTATTTGGAAGTCAAGTCCCAAATCCCTGATTAGATGAGCGCCGGCTGAGTTAGGGGTCATTTTCCACACCTATTAATCAATTCACGTGTAAGTCATTAAGGAAGCAAGATTAATTATAATTTTCCATAATTATTATTGACTTTCCATGTTCAAATAAATATCAGTAAAAATATTATTAACATAATTTCAAACTAAAACTATGCTTGTTGTTATTAATATTCTTAAATAAATTAATCAAGTTTATGCAAATTGTTAATGGTTGATAGTTTCCCTTGTTAAATTTCATCAAAAAAAATAATTGAATACAATCTTTTGTAATAAAATTTATCAAATCTTTAGAGGATTAATGAAAATGAGTTGAATTGTTGCGGAACACAATTTAATTGATTAACACATTTCCCAAATGATAGGAGTTTTTACTCTTTTTACAATTCATGTGAACTAAACTCATTAAATAAATTAGACTTGATGAAAATGAGCTTGCATAAATATGATTACACGTTTCTCTAATTTCATAGACTTTTCTTATATATATAAATATTATAAATAAAAATAATTAAATAATTAGAGCGAATTTTTCAAATCTTTTATTAAATAAACATGGTTAATTTAATGCTCAATTAACAGTTAAACATTAATTGTACGAGATCTTCATATATAATGAATACCAAGCTCAGTTTTAATGAGATTATCAAGCAGAATATGTATACTTAAAAATTAATTAAAATTATTTAAAACAAAAAAATTGTTTTCCATTTAACAAGAAGCGAAAGATCTAGATCAAATAATTGGATAATGATTACATCAAGTTTATACTTTAACAAGTTCACTCCAACCTTCAGTTGGTTCCTCCCTTTTCCTCAAATCTCTATTATTTTTATTTTTAAAATTATTATAAACAGTAATAATAACTCTGGAAATGGTTGTCATAGAAATACCGAACCAAAGGCTGAAAACAGAGGCCGTATAACAGATGTATTCAATGAGGTGTAAACGCGGGGAATGTATGTATCGAGTGTTGAGACCTGTCGGCAGATAGAAGTAGACTCCGTTTATGTCTTCGTTTATGCCCTCCCTTTCCCATTGACCGATAAAACTGGTAGTGAAGTATTCACTAAAACAGTCATCTTTTTTGCCGCAAACACTCTGACAGTGGTTTGCAATCTCTTTGTCCAGAGTTTTGTTGGTCCGCCACTTCTCTTCTGCATAGTTTAGGTTTCCTTCATATTCTTCACTATAAAGTATGTCCGGATGCCATCCATCAAACTTTTGCCGAAAATAGTCGGCCTTACATTTGATAATACAATGGGTTTGCGATCGATAACCGATTGAGTGATAGTCGAGACAATTGGTTTCATAGGGAGTCGGCAATAGTCTTGTCGTTGTCTTAACATAAGTCAGTGTAAAACTAACATATTTTGTATTATTTAAATGAATTCCATTTGTTTGGCCACCAATAAAGCCAAGGAATGGCTGATGTCGGGAATGGACAAATAGCACCAGACCTTTTAGGTACCTATTTGTACCAGATTAAAAAATAATTATTTAATCTAGGAAAAGTTTACAATTATGTTTAATAATTAAATAACAATAAAATAGCCAAAGGGGATTTACCGTAATTCCTCCTAAAACTAAAAACCCCCCTTAGCAACCCCTAGAGCTCCCCCTTTGGTCATCTCTGCAATAAATATATTAGAGTTTGAGAAGAATATTCTTACCTATTATTGAGTACAATCTGGTAAAGAGGGAAAGCATTATCTCTGAACTTAATATCGTGGTCTATACGATAGTTGTTTTCGTTTTCATTATTTTTTTGCGAAAAAAGAGTAAAACATTTTCGGTAAAATCCAATACTTTCGACAATTTTACTGACATTTTCGCATCCGATATAGTCATCAATAAAATTGTTTTCCATAGAAATCGGTTTCAATACTAAACACTCGTTGAAGAACTGTTTACTACCGATTGTGGCCTCTGATAGTTGTTTATCCAGAGGTAAGTCATGTAACTTTTTGATGGGTGATTCAGTAACATTTTCATAAGTATTATCTTGGCTGTTTTTCAAAGCCTCGCTTATCACTGACTCAGTATTGGAACAAAGAGTGATCGCGGGCAGTTCCACTTTGACCTCGCGCTCAAATTGAACATTCACATTTGTTTTATATGAGAAGTAAATGCTACTGATGTCGCATACGTGCCATATACAACCTAGTTCAAATAAAAACTCATTAAAGTCAAATGTCAAAGGTTAATTTTAAAAGATTATTTATCAACAGAAGATTTAGCAAGATAATTAAAAAGTAGTTATACAGTTAGGCCTTGATTTTGGTCACATCGATTTTGGCCAAACCTCGATTCTGTCCTGTTATTTTAACAACACGAACAGCACAGTCCTATGACTGTTCTAATGTTAAAGGACCTCGATTTTAGCCAAACCTCGATTTTGGTCAGCAAATTTGCCGACACCGTCAATCGGCCAAAATCGAGGCCCAACTGTATATGATTCTATTATTTATACCCTATTAATAATGATTTGAATATTTATAAATATACTAGCTTGCACATCATAAAGAATAAATTTTGTTTACTAGAAAGAATTAATATATAAACTTGCTATTAATTCATCTTTTGTTATACTAGTTATTAACATTATTCGAAATTATCTAGATACTTTATGAATTTAGTGAAAACCAATGAAATATTTGCTTTAAAAATATTTATTTACTTTAAATTTTTAATTATTATAGTTATTTAAATTTAACAAGAACATTTTCTCTTAACAGATTTTTTTATTAAACTTTTAAAGGTAGCAAGTTAACTACTAATATAACACAAAAGATAAATTAACAGCAAGTTAGATACTTATTGATTCTTGTAAACATAATTTATCACTAAATAACTAAATAAATATATGAAAAAGAAAGATAATTGATCAAGATACTTATTTCAAGATAAACTTAACATAATATTCTTACCGACAAACGAAATGATGACAAAAACTATTCGGATAATAAGAACTTCTAATTCGATGGCTAACATTATTCAATATTTGATCCGAGGAATAAAATTGAGTCAATTGTTACGAAACACTCAATACGAGAGTAAATATGGGACTGATTTCATGTAAACCATCGGATGGAAAGTCATCTTCTCTCGAGTGTACTTCAAATATTATTATACCCTCTGTTTATATTTTAATTATTCAATGATATTGTTATAGTAAACCAAGGGTGAATAGTCGAACTAAGTTTATATAACTATCAATATTTGTGTAAATAATCAAGATAAATTATATTAATAAACTGTCAAAAATAATTATATCTCAAAGAAGTGATTATTTATTTTTTGTTTCAATCAATTATTTTTATTAGATTTGGTGTCCTTTAATTGGTATTCCTGTGCGACAAAGTCTGTGCCCAACTCTGGTGTTTATCAAAGAGAAACATATCGTAGACTTAGACTGCAATTAACTAATGGTTGAGTGCATTAAAAGTCTTCTATTGATTAAAAACATCGTTTGACAGAAAATGTGTCAAACGTTTCATAAAAACAATTTTAGCTTTAATTCAGTTTCAGTTTATTTATAAATTATTTAATTTGTTTACAGGAATTCTTACATAATTCTCATAGATTATATGTCACTGATGCAATATTTTATAAACTTATCTTTGGATTAAAGTAATCAAGCTCAATATAAATTTAATTGTTTGATCCAGGTTAATAAATTATTATAAAATAAGTTATTTATTTATTAGTAATAATTTCTTATTAGAAATGAATTGAATAAAAAAATATATTCAATGAAAAGGAACTTGTTACTTTTAAAATGGAATCATATTTACAATTTTTTGCCTTGATAAGCTTTTTTCCCAATAAACTAGCAACACTTTTCCTGTTCAATATTTATATAATACGGTTTATTGAACTAGGAATTTTTATATAAAATCATTTGGTATTATTTTAAATAGATAATATCGATGAATTAAAAAACCTTGATAATTTTATAGTGAATATTTATTTTTCCAGAAAATTATCGTTCAATTCCTTTAATTCCTTAAAAGCAAAGATAAAACTAAGAACTATTTCATTGATTAAATGAAATATCAGTTAATAACTAGACTTATTTATTTATTTATTGTTTGCTAGATAACTTATCAAATTTATTAATAATAGATCAAAATTAAAGTGTCTTTTGTTTAAAGTATTTAAAAGCGATGTTGTATTACATTTTCGGTTATATTCCGCTCATTTTTCTACTGTAATCAATGGGTTTTAGAGGAGCTATAGTTGTGTTAACCATTTTATTCGCTTACAGTTTTGGTTTGGAATCGAATGATATTTATTCCAAAGAAATCTATGAATACAAAGAAGTGAAAAGTTGTCAAAAAGACCAAAACTTTGGTTACGTACTTTTGGCGATTCAATGGGCCCCCAGTTTTTGCAATAACACAAACTGTGGGGATCGGAACAAAAATGAGTGGACAATACACGGCGCGTGGCCTCAACACATGAATAACTCGTGGCCTCAATATTGTTGTTTTGAGAGCGCTTTTAATTTAACTAAAATTAAATCTCTTGAAAAACAATTGATTCAAAAGTGGCCCTCACTTAAGGTGAGTCTCTTTTTTATAAATCTTGCAAGCTAAAAATTTCGATAACACGTTAACCAAAAAAATTATAATAAAATTCTATTAACATTTTTATATTTATTTAAATATTAATTACAGTTTAAAATGAATAACTAATACAGAAAAAGCTCTATATATTGCACACCTGAAATGTCATCATTTCAGACATATAGAATGTTTTTGACTTATAGAGGCTCTATAATAGAGCTATTGTCTATTGAATGTATCCTAAATTAACAAGGTATATGTTTGATTTGGAGGAACTTTTAGACATATAATATAAGAGTTCTAAATGTAGAGCTTTTACTGTATAGTAATAAATTAATAACATTGAGTTCAGGCGAGTGGTTCTCACGAGGATTTCTGGAAACACGAGTGGACAAAACACGGCACCTGTGCTATGAATAGTGATAAATTAAAGGGACATTTGCCTTATTTTAATCAAAGCCTTCATCTTTACAACACATTTCCCTTTCAATTATGGCTCAACTCTTCGGGTATTATTCCGTCGAACACAAAGTCTTATAATTTGTCTGCAATTCATAACTCTATTGAATCACGAATTGGAAACAAAAGGGTAGAACTGGAATGCCTTTCAAAGAAACCGACACCACTATTACAACACATTTATCTATGTCTCGACAGAATCACATTAAAGCCTATTAATTGTTCTAGGCCAGATGATAAACAATGTGGCAATTCTACAGTATTAATCCCAGCTAAAATTTGAAAAATATCAACAAGTTTGTTTTATAAATATTTGAGATTTTTTTTAATTATAAATTTGAAAATAAAAATTAATGAAATAAAATAAACTTGTATAATTACATTTAAAAACTTAATTTATTGAACTTTGCAAGGTAATACAAAGAATATGATCTTTTCTAACATATAAAGCTTGATCAAATAAAAAGTAGAGTATTATTTCTATGAGAGCACAGGTAGTGTTGTTGAGTGAAGAGTATAAGTGTCTTATCATTAGTGGGTTGAAAGCGTTGGCCGAAAAGTAGTTAAAAGTTGACAAAGAAATGAGAAATGAGTTTAATATCTTTTTTGCTTTTAAGCCCACTTTTTCTCTTAATATAAGAATTCCTCTTAAAATAAGATTCAGTGCCCACAATTGATTGACCCCTTGGTTATACTATTT
>JAQFZM010002646.1:0-12957 GCA_034695785.1 Galumna obvia | reverse complement strand
AAATATCAAAGCATTCGATTCGTACGAAGGCTGACAATACTGTTGGGACGAATAGCAAATGACAATCGGACGAAAAGTATTGTCAATTTGAATAATCGGACGAAAAGCAAATGTCATTCGGACGAAATAGAAGTATAAAAAGTGTAATGTAAGGAAATAATTTTTTCCTATTAAATATAATTTAAAACTTATTTTACAATGAAATTATTAAAACAATATTTTACAAAATTTTTAATAAATTTTAAATCCTTAAAAGTTTAAAAAAATAAAATTATTGGGAATTAATAAACCACAACATTTTAATTTGTTTTGAAAATTATGTTAAAATTAATTGTTTTATAATAAATTTTTCCACTATATTTTCCAGGTATATTTATTTGAACTCCAAAATTTTATTCAAAATTAATTTTTATATTTTCAACAGGGATGATAAAGACCGAGGTCATAAAGGGGGATAAAGGTAGGTTATTTTGAAAATGATTCAAAATTGCCTAAAAATACATAAAATATCAATTTTTAGGGCTTTTTTGCTTAATGTAATTTATATAGTTATAGTTTAACGCCATTTATCAAAATTAATGCAAAAACTAAGAATTTTTGGCAAAAAAGGAAATTTTTAAAATTTTCAAAAATATTGAGGACCAAAATTTGAGCGTAAAAGCATGTTTTTTTGATGATTTTATGCATATATTGAAGTTTTCCTTTAACTTTCTTCAAAATTTCTGTAATCTTTTGATATTTTTTCTTAATTTCTTCTCTTTTTTTCCTAATTTTACGAATTTTTTCCAGGATAACTACCCTTATTTGCCATCCCTGGTTTTCAATTATTAAATAAATGAAAGTTAAAGAACTAACAGTAGTTATGATAAACAATTATTTTGTTAAATATCTCTTTTCATATCTCGAAATCTTCTATCGGATATCTCACTAGCAGTGTGTCACTGCATATCATGTATATGATTTTATGCATAATTTAGTATTAAATGATTGCAATCTTTTTAATATAAATATTAATTCAAAAATCATTTTGAGTTTCAGTTTTTTTATTTCTTTTGAAAGTTTTATTTGATATAAAATAATAAAAATTGATTTCATTTTTTACACAAGATATTATTATAGTAATTTAATGCTTTGCATATTTTGTACCTTGTTCATTTTAAAAGAATGAACAATTTTTTGGAACCTTGCACTTTCTTTTCTAGACTATTTTTTATTACATAATTCATTTGTTTCCGGGTATATTTATTTTATATTATTAAGAAATTATCCAAACATTATTAATTATTAATAATTAAACAAAATTATAAATAAATAAAGTAATTTTTAATTTCCTTAATATTTAACAATGCTTTCAGTGGATCACAAATTGGGAAGGATTGGGTCATTACTACACATTACAAGCCTTGTTTGTAAGGGTTATTTAATTAACATTATATACAATTGTATAATTCATTTAACTAAGATAAATAGGAATAGCATCAAAGTTTTCCCTGATAATTTTTATATATTATTATAATATAAAAGTTTTAGAGAATTTCTGTTAACAAAAAATAATTAGTAATTTTAAAATTAATTGCATTTCAATAAATTCTTTACCCTAAAATTATTATATATTTAATTATATGAATTTTAATTAAATATACAATAAAAGACAAAAGAGCTTACAATCGTTTTTTCTCGATTATTTCTGAATAGAATAGAATAAAAAATTTTCCTTTTAATACCCCAACTATATAATTTTCCTATGATTATTAATATACAAATAAATTTTTTGTATCCAGTACTCTTTTTTCTAAAATGAGTGTTGCCAATTTCTCAGAATTTAAACAAGTTATTTCAAATATTTTATTATTCTTTATAAATTAATCAAAATTGATTGGACAGGTGTATTTTTATTTTTTAATATTCTTATCAATTTGGATAATATAAACTTGCATATTTCAAAATTTGGAAAATAAGAATTGATCTTGTTCAGTTTTTACTTGAATGATTTTATTGAAACTTTTTTATTTATCGCAAAATATGATACTTTATTATTGTGCCAAGTTTGAAAGTAAAGTCTCAATTTAGTCAAAAATTATTGGCAATAATGCAATTTCCCATACAAAATTAAAGGGAAAAAGTATTTGTTAATTAATACACTAGTGCAGCGATGCACATTGAATACACTTTTTGAATGCATTTTGTTCGTAATCTATGAGACCCCTATGAAAACTAATCTTGGTTAACGAATGAACATGGTCGGTTCATAAAGTAAGTATAATGAAATGTTTCTCTTCCTTATGTATTCAATATGCATCACTGCACTAGTGGATAATAGAAACGAATTTTTAGTATGGGAAATTACATTATCGCAAATAATTTTTGACACAATTGAGACATCACTTTCAAACTTGGCTCAATAATAAAATAACTTATTTTACAATAAATATAAAAGTTTCAATAAAATCATTCAAGTAAAAACTGAACAAGATAAATTCAAATTTTCAAAATTTAGAAATTTGCAAGGTTATATTAGCCAAATTGATAAGAATATTGAAAAATATAAATACATGTGTCGAATCAATTTTGTTTAAATTTTAAATAATATTAAAATATGTAAAATATCTTTTTTAATTTCTGAAAAATAGGCACCACTTATTTTAGAAAAAGGTGTATTAGATATAAAAAAATTTGTTTGTATATAAATAATTATAGGAAAATTTTATTGTTGGGATTTAAGGAAATTTTTTTATTCTTATCCTTTCAGAAATAATCGAGAAAAAACGAGTGTAAGCCGTTTTGTCTTTGATTGAAATTCTGAATTTATTAAATATTCATTTATTTAACTATTTATTGCAATAATCATTAAATATTAAAGAAAATCGTCTCTACTTTGAAAAAATTACATTATGGATTTAAAATAATTTGTAAAAATATACCAAAATTACATCCACTTAATTAAAAATCACAGTGAATTAAAAAAAACTATACCTATTATAACTCAAATTAATCTATTGGACATCAAATAAAGAAGTGATAAGAATACAAATAAATGATAACATAAAATAATTATGAATTTATCAAGGATTGGACGAAAGCACTTGATGAACAAACTTAGTAAAAATTGACAAGTAAATTCTCAAGACAAATATTGTTCTTCCAACTAGACAAAATTCAAATTTTCTTTTGAGTTACGGATTGACAACTATTACCTTGACCATTAAATTAGAACACTTTTAGATTAAAAGCATTTTATTTAAATATTTTGACTGATGAAAGACTATGTAATTACCGGCAATTATAAGTTATAATTCAATAATTAATGACAAAAGAATATTTTTAGGGTTTCTCAAGTGACAATTGATGGGTTCAGGGTTGTTCTTTAATATATCTAGTTTTGTCATCTTGCTTAATTTAATGTTTTTATTTCCTTTTAACACTTTCTAACATCTCTAATGATATTTTGATTAGAAATATTCTTGAAGTTTGTTAGAATTGTATTATATAATCGATATATAATCAATTAATCTATTGTCAAATTTGTGATCACTTACTTTAGAGAATATAATAAATAATAAGGAAAACTAATTTGTTTATCATTTTAATTAAAGAATATTTAGGAATTTCTGGTTAGTGTATATAATTCATCAATTGTGACAAAGAATAACAAACTTTATTTTTGAATTATTATATAAATACATGGAATTTTATTGAATAACAAAATTGAGAAAGGTTAAAATATAAACAAAAGATTACACTAAATATCTCTTGAATTTATATTAAAATCTTGTTAATTGTGTGGCATATAAATAATAAATTTTAATTACTTGTTCAATTTTTTAATCTCTCAAATTGTTATAATATAATAAATTTTTTATATGAATCATAATTAGTAAAGGTTATCTGGGATGGTGGTATAACCCAAATTATCTCCTTGTGATCGGCGAAGAAAAATAGAAGAGAAAAATTTGCCAAATCTTAATAATGAGAGAAAAAATGAATAAAAATAAAATATTAAGTAAAATAATATAGAACATAATAAAAACTAAAATTAGAATCAAATTTTCAGTTTTTATGCTATATTGTTTAGCTATACAATTGATTTATTTACTCTAAATTTTTGAAAAAATTATTCTTTGCCTTAAATTCTGTTTCTTGCTCAATTATGATATAATACGTTAAATAAAGCTGATTTGTAAGCATAAATCGGTTTTCAAATAATTTGTCCGGTCGGAGGTTGGCTGTCAAATTTTAACTATTTGAGCTAGCTCAAATCTATAAACCCTATTTTATGCATTCTTATTCACCAGTTTTTATTGAATAGATTTTTTTTAATTCAAGTAACGTGGCTTAAAATTTGAAATATACAAATGAATTGTAATAGTTATTTCTCAAACTTGATACGTTGACGAGCAATGGTCTTGGTGATATATGCAAGGCATGATATAGCATAACTACAGCAAATAAGTTTTATGACTATGAAAATTTTATTAAAATTTTGATTATTTTCAATGCCAAAATTTTATTACTTAACACAAATCAAATTTTGAAGCAAATATTTAAATGCAAGAAAATACCCATATATACTTATAAAACTACTTATATTAGGCTTGGGCCATTTTGAAAATACCCCTAACCCCCCTATAACCCCCCGTCGCGAGATTAGTATTCAAAATTAGCAATTTCCCCCCTGTAAATTTGACGATGGCTATTATTGATCATAATAAGACAAATTATATTAAAATTTATGTAAATATATATAAAATTTAAAATCAAATAAATTAAATTTATTTAAAATTAAAACTATTATTTAAATTAATTTAGATGAAATTTGAAAGTTTATCTTAGCTTGTTAAAAATGTATATCAAATATAATTACTTAAAAAAACATTTGTAAAAAATAATTTTTAATTAAAATCTTATGTTAACTGAAATTATTAAAACATTATTATATTAAAATTATATTAAAATATTATTCTTTGAAATGGTAAAATTGTAACTTTATCTTCTTTGACAACTATATCGTATAAAATATTTAAGCAAGTAAGAATATTGGCCGAACATTAAAAGTATTTATTTTTAATTATGTTAATTGATATTATTAGAAAATATTTTTAGAATTAATTTAAATTTAATTTTTACAACTTTCACAACATATTTAACCATTATAACTAAATTAAAATGATATTAAATTTATAAACTTTTAAAGTGTAAAACTGTAACTTAATTTAAAAAAACAAATCTATAGTATAAATTGTTTAAGCAATTATGCTTTTTGGTCTGAATCAAACACCAGAATATTTTTTTTTTGTTAAATGAAATTAATAGAAATTATTTTTAAATTAATTTTTAAAATACTCACAACTTTTTTAATAATTATAACTTGATTATAATACTTGATTAATTTTATTAAGCACATACAATATTATTATAATTTACAAAATGTAACTTAATTTTTGATAGAAATAATTTTTTATACCCTTAAATATATTAATTAAATGGGTAAGTAAATAATAATATTATTTAATATTTTTATATTAAATCTGAAATTTTTAATATAACAAAATACTAGTTAGCAAATTTCAAAATTTATTCAGTTAAAACCTTTATTTTGATAATTAATCATTCGCTTTAATAATTATGTCTTTATCTTTTAAATATTTGATGTCCAATACTAGTTTGGTGTGAGTTTTAATAGATTTTGTTTACAAAACAACCATGATCACTAATTGAGTGATTGTAAATTTAGAATATTTATGTATTTCATACACTTTACTGAAAGACATTTCTCTTAACATTTCCCTAGAGATGATATAAACATTTTCTATAAAAATGAATCTTATTAAAATAAATATTTTATTAATGATTATATGCTTTGATAAATTATTTTTTATAATTTCAAACGTTATATATAATATAAATTAGTTAAATATTATTATTTTTATTTATTTATAGATTATATTTTTATTAATTTAATATTTATATAAATATATAGTATTTAGTTTAGAAAAGTATTTTAATATAATTTATGCTAAAATTACTAATTATTCTTATATTCATGATTTATTTTAAAATATAATTAAATAGAAAGAAAAGTTATCAAGGGAAAATTGTGAATACTTTTCTATTTGTAATAAAAATATTATTTATGAATTTATATATAAAATTAAGTGTAATATAACTTCCCAAATAAATTTCTTGCATAGTCTTGATTCAATACTATTAAATAATATTTGACCAAATATAAAACGCTTTCGATTCACTAATTATATAAACCTTATGGAAATATCTAACTCCTTCATTTTGACAACGAATTTCTCAAAAATGCCTTGATCAATTTTCATTTTGTAAAAACATTTTAAATAAAAACTCACCAGTTTTGTTTTACAAAAATAAGTTTTTGAAAATATATCAAGGTTAAATTATGAAACGAGATTTTTTTTGAAATTTTGTCATTTTGAGAGGAAAATTCATATTTTATAATAATTTTCACAAAAATACTGATTTGTATTAAAATAAAAAAAATCTATTTATAGAAAAAATACACCTTATGAAAATATCTAACTCCTTCATTTTGACAAGTAATATCTCGATAAAGGCTTGATCAATTTTAATTCTGTAAAAAACATTTTAAATATAAACTTCCCAATTTATTCTGCAAAAATTTTTGAAAATATATCAAGGTTAAATTATAAAATGAGATTTTTTGAAATTTTGGCACTTTTTAGTGAAAAATTCATATTTTATTAAAGTTATGAGTTATATAAAACATAAAACAATAGAGAAGTATATATTTTGGCAATTACCTTAACAAAAAAATTATATTGTAAGGTCATTCTGCCCTCCAGGTTCATTATTATTTGAAACTATTAAAAAAATTATTACGTAATTTTTGGATATTTTATATGAATTTGATAAATAATTTTATGCTGATCTGGAATATTAAATTTATTTTTGAATCAGTTTGATAGTTTTTAAAATATTCATAAAATTGCATTTTTGATTATTTCAATTTAAATAATTTTAAAATTATTAATGACCTATAAAACAGAAATAGATATTTAGAATCAGTATAAGTTAGTACAATTTATATATTTCTTAAATTTTGTATATGGGAATGCTCAAAATATTTTATAAAATATGAATTTTCCCCAAAAAGTGAAAAAATTTCAAAAAATCTCATTTCATAATTTAACCTTGATATATTTTCAAAAACTTTTTTTTGTTAAACAAAACTGGGGAGTTTTAATTTTAAATGTTTTTTACAGAATAAAATTGATCAAGGCAATTTTGAGATATTCGTTGTCAAAGTGAAGAGTTAGATATTTCCATAAGGGGTATGTGTTTAAATAATCGTAAAATTATCATAAGATATATAAAATAATTAAAATACCAGAAACAACTTTCTTTTCTTTTTCCAAAAAATATAATTTGAAATATAATTAGTCATATTCACTCCAAGAAGTAATTTTTATTTCCATTTCACTGAATGATAGCCATAGAATATGTTTTCTTAAATTTAATAGAAGTTTAATTTTAAAAATAAAATTTTTAAAAAACTCCATCGTAATTTAATAGAAAGACATTCATTAAAAGCCCAAGAATTGTCTGACAAGCACATGTAAATATCATTTTCATATAAAAATATTAATTACAATTTGTCCACATACATAAATTGAGATGAACTGCACTTATTAATAGTTTTAAACAGAATATAATTGAATGATGAAATAAAAAATAGGGAAAAAAGAGTACAAGGTCTAAGATGAAAATTATATACAAATTTAACTAGCTAATATAATCTGGCAAAATTCCCTTATTCGAATTTAAATTATTATTTTAAGTTTAAATAAATTTAAGTTTTTTGATATCAAAATTTATTTTTTTCACTAAATACTTTTATTTGACTTATATTGATTCTTATAAAAGGTGTAATATTTTATTGAGAAATATTTAAAGTAATATTTTACAAAAATAATATTAAATTATTAATTTTTAAGAGTTTAAAACTGTAACTTAATCATATGCATCAAATATATTTCATATAATGTTTAAGCATGTAAACTTATTGGGTAAATTTTAACCTAAATTTTTTTAATTTATTTTAATTTGAACAAATAACAAAATGTCTCTAAAATAAATTTAATTATTATACCTAGATTAATTTTGTTAAACAAATAAAAAATTATTATAATTTACAAACAGAAATTTATTCGTTCTAAATTGATTATTTTAGTAAATTTGTATACAATTTTAGATTAACTTGATTGAATAGTATTTTCAATTTAAATTATTAGGTTTTTCACAAAATATTCTAAGGATAGTCAAGGTTTTTAATTAATACTAATGATAATAAAAAATTCAAAATCAAAGCATTAAAAAACAATTTTTATTTAAAATATTAATTTATTTTATGTTTTGAATTCGAAAAAAAATCAAAATTGAGATAAATTAAAAATAAGAAAGTTGAGGATTTAGGACTTTTTATTTCATTTTTGAATTACAATTTTCTGGTGAATAAATGGTACAAAAATTTCAATTAACAAGTATTATTAAAATAGTCTTCTTAAAACTAAATATATTTTTTAAAGTATAGCTAATTTTTTTATTTTAATTATGAACTGTATTTGTATAAAAAAATTTCTTTCTTCAATTAAAATAAAATGAATATTATGTAGTATTGGATTAGTTAATCAACCAATGTTATTTATAATAACAAAATTAAATATTAACTTTATTTTTATTTTCATCCCAATCTTAAATTGAAAACATTGGTTAAATTCATAAATTAAAACAAGAATTAATTTAATTTTACAAAATTTTTTCATTGATTTAAAGTATAATAAGATTTTATTTTTAAAAACTATCTTGCACATAAATATAAGGTTATTTTTTAATAATATAATATTATTGTTAAAAATAAATGTATTAGATTGTATAAATAATTTTTTGAAGTTATTTTATAAATTTTATTATTAATAAAAAATTAATTGACCTTATTATTCTAATTTTATTTATATAATCAAAAGAGAATAATTTAATATTAAGTTAAAAAATAATATTATTTTACGAAATATAAGTTAAATCTTAGGTTTTGTGAATTTATAAAACTATATTTTAAAATTAATATTAAAATATTAATTTTTCAATATTTAAAACTGTAACTTAATCTTATGCATCAAATGTATTGCTTAAAATGGTTAAGAAATTAAAACTTTTTGGAGACATATAACCCATAATATTTTAATATAAGATAATTTGAACAAATAAAAAATGTCTCTAAAATAAATTTAAATTTTATTTTTACAACACTCAAAGTATATTTAATCATTTTATCTAGATTAATTTTGTTAAACAAATAAAGAATTATTATAATTTTAAAACAGAAACATATTTATTTCTAAAATGATTATTTTAATTATTTTGATGTTTAATAAATGAATATGTAAATATCCATTAATTTTATATTAATTTTGAATTACAATTTTCGGGTGAATAAGGGGGTACCCAAATTTGTACTAACAATAATAAATTACATAGTACTCTTTAAACCAAATTAATTTTTTTATGAAAAGCTTAATTTTTATTATAATTGTGAGCTGTAATTGAATATAAAAATCCCTTTTCTAATTTAAAAAAAAGTGAATATTAAAAAAACTTAATTAATGCAAAGTCTTTCCTTATGAAAGTTTTGTCTTGTTTCCTTTAAAAAAAAGTTTTTGTTTCAATATTTAGACAAAAGTAATTATTACAAATATTTAGTTCTTCCAAAACTTTGTACCTTGTTCATTTACTAGCCAATATAATATTCCAATTGTTATATCTTATGTTTTATTATATCATTCAATTCGTTGTATTTTCTTTCAAACTATTTCAAAATGAAGTACATTATTAATTATATACAGTTATGTTCATAACTGTATGGGTGCACATTTTACTTAATAATTATAAACACTGTTTCTCTAAACCCTTGGCACTCGAAAATTTTAAATTAAACATGGTAAATCTTAAAATTTTTTGATGAAATTTTTTTTCCAACTATGGAATTTTAAAAGTAAATTTTATAAGAAAAAAATTTTAAAATTACTCAACTAGGAAAAATTATAACTAGTACATTTGGAATGCACCCGTTATTTTCAAAATGAACAAGGTAATTTCAAATTTTTTTCTTTGTAATCGAAGAAGATATAAATACGCATAAAGTTATTTTTCAGTTTTTTGATATCATTTTTTTTAAATGAATTATGATTAAAAATGTTTTGAAAATCTGAAAATTCTAACCAAAAATATTTAAAAAAAAATTTTAATTTAAAATTGAAATTCATTGAAATAACGGGTGCATTCCAAATGAACTTATTAAAATTTTTCTTAGTTGAGTAATTTTAAAATTTTTTTATTATAAAAATTACTTATAAAATTTCATAGTTGGAAAAAAATTTCATAAAAAATTTCAAAATTTACCATGTTTAATTTAAAAATTTCGAGTGCCACGGGTTTAGAGAAACAGTGAATGAACTTGGTCTTTCATTAAGTGTGAATAACAATTCTTGGGCTAATAATAGATAACTTTCTTTTGCAATACGAATTGGTTCTTATTAAGAAATCATATTTTTTAAGTTAATCTATTATTAAATTAAAGAGATTGTAGTTAATGGCTATCATTCAGTGAAATGGAAATATTCTTTCAATCCAAATGACTGCGGAATTACTTCTTTGATTGAAGACAATAAGTAAATATGTTACAAATGGCGTAAGAGTTCTATCGGTGAGCAATCAATTAGTATGCATTTGGGAAGAGATGTCTCTCGCCATTAAGTACACTGGGTGATCACTTTTATAAATGAACAAAAAAAGTTGTTTTCATTTATTTTAATAATTTAATGATATGAGTAAACTGTTATTTTGTATTTTACTGATTTATTGATATTATATTTAAAGATAAAACTACCTTGATTATTGAATGAAACTCAAATTATATTAGTTTTAATAACCCTTTTGAGTGTAACATTATTTACAAATTATAAAAACTTTTCATTTATATTTCTTTTAAAACAACACAAGTCTTGTTTGTAAGTTTTGTTTAATATCTCATTGCAAATCCTATCTATCCTTTCATTTCATATTTTTAATATGGTTTTATGCATAAATTAGTATTAAATGATTGCTATCTTTTAAATATTAATATGAATTCAAAACTCATTTTGAGTTTAAATTTTTATTTTGAATGTTTTGTTTGATATAAATTAATAAAAGGTTTTGTTTCAACGTTTAGACAGAAATAATTATTACAACAATTTTCCTCTTTATATACTTTGTACCTTGATCATTTCGAGAAAAATGAACAATTTGTTCATCTCATTTATCTTGTACCTTGTGCCTCATATTCTTGATAATTTTGTTTCCCATAATTCAATACTTTATATTTATTCCAAAACTATTTCTATATGCAATAAATCTTTGGCTATATATATGAACATATTGTATATATGAACTTGGTCTTTCAATATGTGTTACTATCAATTCCTGGGTTATAGATGGATGTCTTTCTTTTACATTACGAGATATTTTTCAATAAATTCTTATTTTTAAAATAAAACTTTTGTTATATTAAAATTCAAAAAGAGTGTAGTCTATATCTATCATTCAAAAGTGATTCTAAATTCTTTTTCACGACTGAGGAATTGCTCTATTGAGTGATGGCTATAACTAATTATGTTTCAAATGGCATAAAAATCCTATCGGTAGGTCATCAAATCGTGTGCATTTGGAAAGGAATGTCACTCGTAGTGAATTACCATGGATGTTCACTTATTCGTATAAACAAAAGTTGTTTTGGGATATCTTTATGTATATAAAAAATATAGATAAAAATTTATCTTGTTTTTGCTATTATTAATAATCATTCTATATGTAAGATAATACTGCCTTGTTTATATAACATAGGTCATATTATATGAGTTTTATTAAACTTTTTTAATGTCACATAATTTAGAAATTACCAAAACTTTAAAAATTATATTAAGATATTATTAATTTTCTTAATATTAAACAATTACCATTATAATAAACAGTTCTTTCAGTGGATGACAAATTATGTAAAATTGAATCATTACTACACAATACTGTTTACTCAGTCTTTTTTTGTAAATTATATTTAATTATCATTTTATGCAATTGTTTAGAATTATTATTAAGATGAGTAGTAATAGCCTCTACGTTTACCCTTGATTATTTGTTTCATTAAATTATAATATGAAAACTTTTGAAGAAGTTCTGTTAACAAATAATATTTAGTAAATATTTTAAAATTAATAGCCTTTTAATATATTCCTAATCCTAAGAAATATTGTATATTTATAAAAGTTTTAGTTAAATATATACTTTGTTTCAAAACTAACTAGGACAACTCAACAAGCTATAATTTTTAAATCCTTTGATGAAATTCGATAAAATTTTAAACACATATACTTTAACTCCTCCGATTGGTAAGTATTTTATTTGATTTTTGAAATCAATTATTAGGGGTCTCAAAAAGTAAAAATAACACATTTTTTCTGGTTGTTGTTTAACGGTTAAGCCGATTCTAATTTTGTAAACGGATTTTAGAAGTGCTATTTAGTATCTTTAATTTGAAACCAAGAACATTAAAATTGGTTTGGAAATTATAAAAATATGGTAGTTTGAATATAGAATTTTTGAGCAAAATGAAAAATTGGGGCAATTATGAAAAACTGGATCTATTAATAACCTAGTTATTTAATTACTTTTAAATAGGGTATTAAAGTAGGAACAATTTTGCTGATTGGAACATTTTGATCAAAATTAAGATAAAGTCCCCAGAAGGTACCAAACTTAATAGGGTATCATACGAAAAATACTAAAAATTTAATTATTAAGGTTTTGGTTGTTGTTGGTTGAACACATAATTAAACAAGATTACATTTGAAACTTACGTTTCAAGTAGACCACAACTTG
>JAQFZM010002645.1:0-12957 GCA_034695785.1 Galumna obvia | reverse complement strand
TCGTCAAAAATCATGCTTTTACGCTCAAATTTTGGTCCTCTAAAATTTTGAAAATTTTACAAAATTGCCTTTTTTGCCGAAAATTCTTATTTTTTTGCATTAATTTTGATAAAATGAGTTAAAATATGACTAAATAAAGTCACATAAGGCCGAAAAAGCCTTAAAATATATATTTTATGTGTTTTTAAGCAATTTTGGGTCAATTTAAAAATACCCCCCCCCCCTTATACCCCCTTTAGCTCGGACCAAAATACCTCCCCTTGGACCTCGGTCTTTTGCCATCCCTGGTTTATATTAATATAAAGACTTCCTTAAGTAACTAAAAATACTCTTAAAAAGTTTAATGAAAATTAAGAAATTTAATAAAAATAGTGTTTATTTGAAAATATTGTAATTTTAAAAAATTGATGGATATTAGAATCAATAATATCTTTTATCTCAAAATTAAAATAAATTTTCAAATAAATATAATAATTTTTAATTAAAATAATTGATTTATTATATTTTTAATATAATTGATTGCACTAATTGTGGTTTAATTAGAATGACAATTGTTGTTCAAATTTTCAACCATTTGATTGTTGACTGAAATTAATTATATAATTACATTAAGATTTATTTAAAGGATAAAATTGGTTTCATTTGTAATTAAATTAAAATTTCTTATTTTATGCTCAAAAGTTTCTTATAGTATGTTTGGGACGACACAACTTTTAATTGATTAAAAAAATAATAATTAATGCTTTAAATTCAATATCAATGATATCTCATATCATTAAAAATGGATTATTTCAGAGATTTTTTCTAATTATTTTCTAATTAATCAAATTTTTAATGGAAATGAGTTGTTCTCAAAATCATTAATTAGTTGTTGAAACAATTAATTATTATAACAACTGTTATTTATTCACATTTTGAGAGTTTCCTAATTTAATTGTTTTCCTAAATGAATAAATGATTTACACAGGAATAGGAAAATTCCTGATTAAAATTATAAGTTATAATTTATAAGCTTGAAAAAGAAGCATGCTGACATTTTCAATAAAAAATGAATTTATTTTTAAATCAAATTTGTGGCTAATTTTTAAGCAAACGTTTAATCATTAAAATTGTGTTTTCAAACTAAATTATAATAAATATCTGTTTTAAAATGATCAGGGTTATTTCTAATCAATTAGACCCTATTAAGAAAATGCATAAAAATCAATTCAACGCATAAATATTTATCAATTGTTATCAAGCTATTTTACAAAACTTCATATAATTTCTCATTACTTTTGCTGTCAATTCATTTTGAATGTAATGTCAAAATTCTAAACATATTTTTTAGGGTTTTATAATATTTTCAAATAAATATGGACTCGATTTATGTACTCTAAAAAAATCTGTTTAATCAATGATTGTCCGAAACTCTTCTTTTATGTGTAATTCTTAGTTTTACTGTTTAAATCAAAACTCGATTTTAACCAAACATATAGAATGTATTGTAGCCCACAATTTGTTTAAATTGTAATAAACTTAAAACTACTTTATTGTAAAAATTTCAATTAATTATTAAATTAAAAAAATTAATTCATAAGAAATGTCTATTTATTTTTTTGGACAAATAATTAGTCCTTCATTTGAATATATAGTTCAATGAATTCATGTATTTATTCTCAAAAGTAAAACTTTTTATTCATTATTTAATAAAAATGATTAATTTACTAAAAATAATGTTAAGCTTGCTAAATTTAACATAATTTCCTTATTAATAACCAACACTTCATTGTTATTTCATTCAATATATTAATAAAATCGATGTTTTAAATGAAATGTTGTGACCTTTTTTAAAATGAAATTCGTATATCATTTCCTTTTTTTAATTGAAATAAAATTTAATGTTTAATAATTTTTATATTTTCACAATAATCTTGCAATCATTGTGTGTCATATCATATGAAAGGAAAGACTGAATAAACAAAAACTAATTTATTTGACAAATAATTACTTCTTTGAAAATATTTGTATTAAATTCTTTCGAAAAATGAATGAAATGAAGGAAAAGTGAAAATATTTTTAATTGAGTCAATGATTATGGGATTCATTAAAATTATTAAAATAAAAGTTTGGACTGAATTCATTCGATAATCATATCATGTATTGAATGATTTAACTCTTTTGATGGTTTCTCTTAGAGATGACACAACTGTCAAAACCATTATTATTATTATGTGATAAACGATTCAATAAAATTATCGATAAAAAGATGAAAAACTTTATTGGAATGTCTGACATGTGATCATTGGATTCTTTAGTCCATTCTCTGCAATGGAATCGTGTTTTGAGTCTGTGCTCAGAGTTGTGCTCAGAGTTGTGCTCAGAGTTGTGCTGTGAAGGCATACCGCGTCTGAATCTGTCGATTGAGGTTCACTACGATTGGTTGTTATATCTCACGCGAGTCCGTCTCGACGTCAGGTTTATAGGGGTTTACATGTGATATCATTGCATATCAGGTGATATTCTGAGCCAAACACACGAATATCCTTTCAGTTTTCTCTCACTTGTGTTTTGAGGCTGTCTTTCGTTTGATCATAACGTATGACATTATTAGTGACACATTATATGACACTAACTATTACTACAAAACAATTGATTTGTGATTAACATAAGACAAGAGTTTTGTCTAAACTTTTATATATAAATAAATTGTTGTCTTCACTCATATTTACTTCCAGTTTAGTATTCGCTTCGAAATACAGTCTTATATCGACTCCAAAATACTTTTAACTGTTTTCGAGCAAAACTTCATTTTTTTAGTTTAATTATATTTTAATTAAATATTAATTAAATATAAATTTAATATAAATTGTGTCCATCTCTGTATTGAGCACTTAATCATTTTTCTTCAAAACTTATATTGACTTCAATTGACTTCAATATTTTAGTGAATTATTTGTTGGACTTCAAATTCAGGTAAAAATTAACTGAAACTCATTTTTTCATAAAAGTATAGAATATTCTGTCATTCAATTGATTAACGATTTTCATTATATTATGCTTTAATGAAATTCCCATAAATTACTTGAAATGTCAAATGATTTAAAAGTAAATTAATTTTGATTTTTTTTAATTAAAAATTACAGAATATTATGACATGTCTTACATGTCTTACATCTCTTATTTGACATTTATATGAAAAACTGGGAAATTTTAGAATAAAACTCATGTCTATAAAGTATAAACTATTGTCTAAAAATTCGTGTCTCAAACCAATGAAAGAGTTGTCAAAATTGAGGCCAATATTGAGATCGCGTTTATTTAATTTTTTATTTAATATTTTTATTTGAAATTCATTATTAGTTTTCGAGAATTGTCTCAAATTATAATTTTCCCAAAATATGAGGAAATTTTTTTTGAAATTCTTTGAATACCATTAAATCAAATAACAATCTTTTATTTGAAAGTTTAAGAAATTTTATCCATAATTTATATAATAATTGAAAATATCTTAAGTTTTTAAAATGAGGCTAAAAGTCTAAAATAAGAGTTTGATTCTACCGTTAATTGTCTGAATTGTCCTCTTTTTTGGATCAATTCATTTGATTTTCATTTACTTAAAAATCAGTGGACTATGAATTGACTTTAGAGTAGTTTTTATGTTCTGATTGTCTTCACTTAACCTTAACTTAAGTTGTTTTTGAATTCAAGTTCTAATTATATAATAAATTTTCCCGTTTTTATAGAATTACGACTAAAACATGAAATGTTTGTATTCTTTTAAAATAGAGGCAAAAATGTCTAAAAAAACCCAAATTTTCATTTTTTGTTAATACATATAAAGTATATGTTTTGTCGATTACGATGTTTTCATAAAACTAGAGAGATGAAAGACTAGAGAGATCTAATACTATTATAGTGCCATAATAGTAATAGTAATAGTAATAATAATAATAATAATGTGATAATAATTTTAATCAAAATTTAAATTCTCTAAAATTTGCGTAACTCTTAAAAGTGATGACCAAAATTAGTGGATATTTTTCTTTACTTTTAAAGTATTAAAAAAAAGGAGAAAATCCACTCTTTTTTTTCGATTAATTCATAGTTTTTAAATAAAATATAAATATATTAAATAAATATTATTAAAATTTTAGAAATAAGTGTTAAAAATGGCGGCCATTTCTGGAGAATCAGTTAATAAAGAATATGATTACTCTTCGGGAGACAATTATGAAATGCCCGAATGGGAAATGAAAGAGGATATCGTTATTAGTGGTGTCGCCGGACGTTTCCCGGAATCGGATAATATCGACGAATTAAGAGACAATTTATTCAAAAATGTAGATATGATTACAGAAGACGAGCGTCGGTGGCCTTTAGGGCTCTACGGATTACCCACAAGAAGTGGAAAAATTAAGGATTTGAGTAAATTTGACGCTCAATTCTTTGGTGTTCACGGAAAACAGGCAAATCTGATGGACCCTCAGGCAAGACTTCTTCTCGAATTGACATATGAAGCTATGGTTGACGCAGGTTTGTATCACAAATTGATTCTATGCCCTATTCTATGCCCTATTCTATGCCCTATCCTATACACTGTACTACACTATACAGTATACACTATTCTGTAAACTACTCTTGAATTTTAAATACTTAATGAATACTTAATATAATTAATTAAAATATTATTCAAAACAGGAGTAAACCCTCAAACTCTTCGAGGAAGTCGTACCGGTGTTTATGTCGGCGCCTGTGTTTCAGAAGTAGAGGAAGGTTTGGCTATGGATATCTCGAAGGTTTCGGGATATGCTTTGACCGGATGCAGTCGTTCAATGTTTGCGAATAGGATTTCCTATACTTTCGATCTTCAGGGGCCGAGTTATGCAATGGATACGGCCTGTTCTTCAAGTGCACTGGCTATCAATCAGGCACTTCTTGGTCTAAGAACCGGTCAATGCGATGCAGCCGTTGTTGGAGGGGTCAACATTTGTTTGCGACCGGTCTCTGCCCTCCAGTTCCACAAACTTAATATGTTGTCTAATGACGGAAAGTGTAAATTCTTGGACGAAAGCGCAAACGGATACGTAAGATCTGAGACCTGTTCTGTTATATTCTTACAAAAGAAAAGTGAAGCGAAACGTATTTATGCGACAGTAATTCACGCGAAGACCAATACTGATGGATATAAAGATGAAGGAATTACATATCCTTCCTCTTCATCCCAGAGTTCACTAATGTATTCGACATTAAAAGAGGCTAAAGTAGATCCCAATGAAGTGAAGTACATCGAAGCACACGGCACTGGCACTGGTGTTGGAGATCCTTCAGAATCGAGAGCTATCGCTGAAGTTTTTTGTAAGAATCGAAAGGAGCCGTTACTCATCGGAGGCGTTAAATCCAATTTAGGACATTCAGAACCGGCGTCGGGATTGTGTTCTATCGCTAAAGTATTGATAGCATTTGAAAATAAGAGTATTCCCGCGAATCTTCACTTCAATAAACCGAATCCAAACATTCCGGCACTTATTTCTGGTGCCTTTCGACCAGTTGTTGAAAACACTCCATTTATTGATAGCGTAGTTCCGGTTAACTCTTTCGGTTTCGGTGGAGTTAATGTACATATTTTGCTTAAACCCCATCAGAAAGAGATAAGTGAAGAGAGTTATAAAATTATCGAAACCATTCCACGAATTATTTCAGTTTGCGGTCGAACTGAAGAAAGTGTTAATAATATATTTGACTTTTTGGAACAAAACCCTAAAAAACTGACCCGAGAATTGTTAGCTCTTCTCAATGATATCTCACAAACAACAGAATCTTCAGGAATGAATTATCGGGGATTCCTTTTGGCCAAATCTAACGAAGAAGAGAAAACACTCTCCTTTGCCCGAGACGTGGCCCGCGTTCCCGAGAAGAGACCCCTTTGGTTCGTCTTTTCAGGTATGGGTAGTCAATGGACAGCAATGGCGAAAGGAATGATGTCTCTCAACGTTTTCAATCAATCGATTCAAAGATCAGCGAAAACTTTAAAACAATTTGGAGTCGATTTAATGCATCTCATTCTGAGTGATGATGAGATGGCTTTGGAGACAACTGTAGCCCCTTTTGTAGCGATCGCTGCCGTTCAGATCGCTTTAGTAGACTTTCTTAGAGAAATGGATATTCATCCGGATGGTATTGTTGGCCACTCAGTCGGGGAATTGGGCTGTGCTTATGGTGACGGAGTGTTTAATGCCGAACAAATGCTTTTGGCGGCCTATTGGAGAGGAAAATGTGTCGAAGAGGCAAAATTACCAAGAGGACTAATGGCTGCAGTTGGCCTCTCCTGGGAAGAGGCTAAGAGACGCTGTCCTAAAGGTGTTGTACCCGCGTGTCATAATTCAGAAGATTCTGTGACTATTTCTGGTGCATACGAACCAACCATTAAATTCTTGGAGGAATTGAGAGCTGAGAATATTTTTGCGCGCGAAGTGAAGAGCTCTGATGTTTCGTTTCACAGTTATTTCATGGAAGCGATCGCACCGACACTTCTGGAGAAACTTAAAGCAGTTCTTCCTGACTCTAAACTTCGAAGTTCAAAATGGGTCAGTTCTTCTGTTCCTGAGAGCAGATGGGGTGAAGATTTAGCTAAATATTCAGCGCCGGCTTATTATGTGAATAACTTGACATCTCCTGTACTGTTCCACGAAGCCATACAACACGTTCCCAAAAATTCAATAATTATAGAAATAGCTCCGCATTGTTTACTTCAGGCTATTCTTAAGAGAAGTCTGGGCTCTGAAATATCTTACGTCGGTTTAATGAAACGCAATAATAGCGCCGGAAATCTTGAAATGCTTTTGTCTGCCGTCGGAAAACTGTATCAGTTGGGACTCAATCCTAAAATAGAGAAACTCTACCCTAAAGTTAGTTATCCGGTTCCGCGCGGCACTCAATCCATCAGTCCTTTAGTGCGATGGGATCACAGCCAGAATTGGTTGGTTACTCTCTATCCCGAATATTTCAATCCAAGCAGTTCTTCAGACTATACCGTAAAAGTAGATCTTCAGGAAAAATCAGATGAATATTATTCTGGACATTGTATCGATGGTCGCGTCTTATTCCCGGCCACCGGATATCTGATGTTAGCATGGCAAATGCTCGCTAAAATGAAGGGACAGTTCTATGACAAACTTCCGGTCGAATTCGAAGACGTAACTCTGCACAGGGCTACTATCCTCCCAAAACAGGGTCAAACCAAATTTGTCATTCGAATGATGGAAACGAGCGGTGAATTCTCTGTGAGTGAGGGCGGAACCATTGCTGTCACAGGAAAAGTGTTTGTCTCTGAAGAATCTAAATTAAGTTTACAACACATTTTGACTGATGGGTCGGTTCCCAACGAAAATCCTTTGAAATTAGAACCAAAAGATATATACAAAGAACTGCGTCTCAGGGGTTATGATTACGGACCAACTTTTAGAGGACTGACTGAAGCCACAGCTGACGGTCGTATCGGAAAAATCAGATATACTGGTAGTTGGGTTGCATTTGCAGATGCGATGTTGCAGTTGGGAATTCTTGGTAAAACAACGCGAGGACTTTATCTTCCGGTGCGCTTCCAATCAATTCGATGCGATCCCAGAATTTTGAGTGAAGCCGTCGAAAGCGCAGGAAATGACCCTCAATTGGACGTCGTTTGCGACCCCCGAATCAATGCATGCATTGCAAAGGGTTTGGAAATTCGAGGACTCAAAACAAATTTGGCGCCGCGAAGAGCCAACGCTCAGAACCCAAATTTAGAAAAATATCGATTCGTTTCTTATAATGAAGACAAAGCTCTCGAAGAAAATGAAACTCAAAAACTGAACGAATATATAGAGGTTTGCACTTCTTTGACCAGAAAAGTGTTGGAAGCGTCGGGAAGTAATGCCCAACAAATTAAAGAAATTCTCAGCGGTTATAAAGAGGCCGCCGATAGTGTCTTAAAAGAATATCTGACTGCACCTCAAGAAGAACACACATTACTTCGTGTACTAAAAGATCTGATTTTTAGTGACAAAAAAGTTAATTTGAAAGATAACGTTAAACGCATTTTGAGTCAATACGGGAGCGAACTATCAAAAGACATCGTCGCCAATGTCTTCGCTAAACAAAGTATTCTGAGACCAGCGTTGGATGTCGTCATTGAGAACATGACATCTTCTAAGTTGAATGTACTCGAAATTAATTCGAGTCCAATAATACTTCAGCCGGAAGTGATGTCTTTGGTTAACTCTTCGGGCTATAATCTATCGGTGAACTATACTCTGGCACATCCCTCTCCTAATGATCTGAATGTAAATTTGGGTGAAACCAAAATAACTGAATGGAATGTTTCAAAATCTAACGTTCCGTCGGACGCCTCGACAATAGATTTAATCATTTATAAAGATATTTATTCTTCAGCCAACACTTCCAATGGAGTAAATATTGAAGCCTTAACTGAATCTCTTTATTCTGTAACAAAAGATAATGGATTTGTTATGGCATTATTGAGAAAACATTTCACTCCGGCTGAACGTCTCATCTATAAGATCGGAGAAATGTCTGTTCCCAATACCAAAGCCGACGAATTTGTATTGAAGGCCGAAAAAGTGGGCTTTTCAGTGGTCAGCCATCAAAACGATTCATTGACCTCTTCTGTTGTTCTTTTAAGAAAAGTTGTGGCAAAACAGGCTTCAGATCAGAGCATAATAAACGTAACCACTTCTAAATATGATTCGTGGGTTGAAGTTCTTAAGTCCAAACTTGAAGAACATCAGAACAAACAGAGCGGACAAAATGTATGGCTCGTTGCGAACGACACCCCAGCAAATGGTGTCGTGGGTTTAGTAAAATGTCTGCGTCAGGAACCCGGAGGCGATAAAATTAGATGTATATTCAATGCAAGCAAATCAGGCAAAAGTCGCACAGCATTACCTCCCGTGGCGTTCGACAAATCGTTTTATTCCGATATATTAAAGAAAGATCTCGTTATGAATGTCTTCCGCGACGGAAAATTAGGTTCTTTCAGACATTTTGATTTGAATGAAGATCGAGAAAGTGAGTCAATCGACACCGAACACGCGTACCTCAATGTGTCCACAAGAGGAGACCTTTCAAGTCTTCGGTGGTATGAGGCACAACACAAATACTGGCCCTCACTTCCCGCGGCCCATAAAAATCCAAACGAAGTTCTCTGTAGTGTATATTACGCTCCGCTTAATTTTAGAGATATTATGTTAGCCACGGGTAAACTCCCGCCCGACGCTCTTCCCGGAGATATGGCTCTTCAGGACTGCATTTTGGGTCTTGAGTTTGCAGGACGTGATCAAAGCGGCAAAAGAGTGATGGGAATGGTTGCCTCTAAAGGATTGGCCACAACTATTGTTGTCGACGATCCAGAGTTTTTGTGGCCAATTCCAGAGCAGTGGACAATGGAAGATGCCAGTACTGTTCCAGTCGTCTACAGTACTGCCTACTATGCACTGGTTGTGCGCGGAGAACTTGAACAAGGAGAAAGTGTTCTGATTCACTCTGGAAGTGGTGGTGTCGGACAGGCAGCCATTTCTATTGCCTTAAGTATGGGATGTGAAGTCTATACAACTGTTGGCAGTGAAGAAAAGAAAGAATATCTGAAGAAAGAATTCCCTCAATTGACTGACAAGAATTTCGCCAATTCTCGTGACACTAGTTTTGAACAGCACATTCTCAGACAGACCTGTGGTCGAGGAGTTGATGTCGTACTCAACTCATTGTCAGAGGAGAAACTACAAGCAAGTGTTCGTTGTTTGGCTCAGCATGGTCGATTCCTTGAAATTGGCAAATATGACTTGAGTCAAAACAATCCATTGGGTCAGTCATTGAATCCATTTTTTCTTTTATTAAAATATTAATTATTAAATCATTAAAATGTTAGGAATGTCTGCTTTTCTCAAAAACATTGCATTTCACGGAATTCTTTTGGACGCTTTATTCGGCCCCTCTTCAACTCACGCCCCTGGAATTCAGGGTCAAAAATTAGAAGTGGCCCGACTTTTAATGGAAGGCATAAAAAGTGGTGCCGTTCGTCCGCTTAAAAGAACAATTTTCAGCAAAACTCAAGCGGAGGAAGCCTTTAGATTCATGGCTTCGGGTAAACACGTCGGCAAAGTTGTCCTCAAAATAAGAGACGAAGAATCACAACAAACTATATCACCCAAGAAATTGATTGTGAAGGCATTACCGCGAACAGCACTTCATCCTCTTAAAACATATGTCATTACCGGAGGTTTAGGTGGTTTTGGTCTCGAACTGTCCAATTGGTTGGTCGAGAGAGGAGCACGAAAACTGGTTCTCACCTCCAGGAGTGGTCCCCGCGATGCTTATCAACATCTCTGTATTAAACGTCTTCGATCTTATGGCGCAAAAGTAGTGGTCTCTACGGCTGACGCGTCCACTATTGAAGGCGCGACACAATTGATAAAAGAGGCGTTAAGTTTGGGTCCCGTCGGAGGAATTTTCAATTTAGCGATGGTTTTGAGCGATGGCTTCTTTGATAAACAAAGCGCTCAGACATTTGAAACGGTCTGCAAACCGAAAGTCGACGGAACACACAATTTAGATGTCGTCAGTCGAGAGAAATGTAAAGAATTGGATTATTTTGTAGTCTTCTCTTCAGTGAGTTGTGGTCGAGGAAATGCCGGACAAAGCAATTATGGATTCGCCAACTCTTCGATGGAAAGAGTCTGCGAAATGAGACGTAACGATGGATTACATGGTTTGGCCATTCAATGGGGCGCTATTGGAGATGTCGGAGTTGTTTCTGAAAGTATGGGAGGAAATGAAGTAGTGATCGGAGGAACTGTTCCACAAAGAATGCCCTCATGTTTGACAGCTTTAGACCGATTCCTTCAGTCAGAAGAAAGCGTTTGTTGCAGTTTAGTGAAGGCTATTCGACAAACGGATACATCCGGTTCTAAAAAGTCAGATTTAGTGAAGACAATCGCTAATATTCTGGGCATTAAAGACCACTCAAGTCTCAGTCCTTCAACAACTTTGGCTGAAATGGGAATGGACTCACTTATGGGCGTTGAAGTGAAACAGACATTAGAGCGAGACTATGACGTAATCCTATCGATGCAAGAGTTGCGATCTTTGAATGTGGGACATCTCATGGAAATTAGTGGTCAGACTTCTTCTGCCCGAACTTCCAGTGAAGGCCCGCTTCAGCTCAATATATCGATTCCTCGAATTGGTTTACCCGACGAAACAGTGGTTCGTCTCAATGATGTAAAAGAAGGAAAACCTGTTTTCTTCTTACCTCCACTCGAAGGAGTGTTCAATCTTTTAGAGGTTTTGGCCAAACAAATCAAAAGACCAGTAATTGGTTTGAATTGGACTCTGGCTTTCAAAGACATGACAACAATAGAAGAGGCGGCCGCCCATTACATCGAAACCGCCAAAAGATTAAATGCCAGCAATAATTACGATTTGATTGGATATTCATTCGGTTCTGTCCTATCCTTTGAAATGGGTCTTCAACTTCAGCCTAAATCTAAAGTCAATTTAATTCTTTTGGACGGCTCTCCCACTCAACTCATGGTTTCAACAGAACAGTTCCGCGAAAAATATCAGGCAAATGATGAAAAAGTACAACACGTCGAAGCTTTGGTTACATTCCTCATGCAATTCGTTCCAATCAATTACCAAAAAGTGAGGGCAGAACTATTGGCAATTGGAGAACAGGAGGCCAGAGTTCAGAGGGCCGCAGAAATATTCGTTGAGAGCGGAGGACCAAAGTCTGATCCAAAAGACATAGCATTGGCTGCGGAGGCCTTTTTCCGTAAGGTCCGAATGATGCACTCCTATCGCTTCCATCAAAAATTCGATGGAAATGTACTTCTTATCAGAGCCGAAGAGTTTATCGTTAAGAATAATGAGGTTCAACTGCCCCACGACTACGGAGTCTCTGACGTAAGTTCTATTCCTTTAATTACTTTTAAGTGAATTAATTGTTTATTTGATTTATAGTCGATTACCGGCAAATGTGAAGTTCACGTAATGTCCGGAAACCACAAAACATTTTTATTGAATAATTTGGAAAAAGTCTCGGATTTGATTAATACTCACATTTAAAACATTTAATTAAAATTTAAAAATATTTGAATCTTAAAAAGATTTTATTTTTTGGAAAAATTATTGTTAATTATATATAATTAAGTTTTGGAGTCGAAAATTAAATAAATTTCAAATATTTTGTCAAATTTTTCAAAGTTTTTATTTAAATTTATTAATACTTTATTTGAATTTAATTCAATTTATTCATCAAAAGCACTAAAAGATGGACTGATTTGAAGAACAGAGTCGTCGAACGCGTCAGTCATTTCTCTTGAATTTATTTATTAAGTTTTAAACTTTTGGAGTTATGTCCAAATACCGTAAAGTTCAATGTATAGGTCGCACCCCATGTATAAGTCTCAGTCAAATTTTGAGAGGTTTGGAAATTGTAAATACATTTTAATGAAAATTGTGAACAATATTTTTAACAATTTTAAGATTTTTTCATATTTTTCACTTTTTATCTTATATAAGGCGCGCCTTATACATGGAACTTTACGGTACTACACAAAGTGTTATATAAAGGATATGCAAACAATAATTGTTTGAAATTATTTCTGAATTCTAACAAAAGTAAGAGAAGAAGTTATAAAAGTTTAGTATAAAAAGAAAAGAGTGGTCTAATGGTTTGAGACACCACTTTATTAGACACTACTTTATTAGACACCACTTTATTAGACACTACTTTATTAGACACCACTTTATTAGAGGCAAACGATTTGGCTTCGATTCCCAGTACTCTCAAAATTTTGTGAACTTACACATGAATGCCTATAATATGAACTAGAAGAATTTGGTGATTTTGTTCATTATATTGGAATATTCATATTATTGGTAAATGAATTTATTCTTGAATTTAAACGTCAAAAATACATT
>JAQFZM010002644.1:0-12958 GCA_034695785.1 Galumna obvia | reverse complement strand
ATAGAGAGAATGAGAGCATTTCTTATGCTTCTGTTTATATATATGGGATATATATAGAGAAAGAGATAGAAAGAAAGAAATAGAAAGAGAGACATATATATTTCTTTAAATTTTATCTTATTTCGATTTCAATATTTAGAACCACTACTACAATTAAGTTAATTCGATAAATATCTTACTCTCGTCTTTCAGCTCAAAAGAAACAAATTAAAGATTTAAAATTTCCTTTAAATAAATTATTTTTATTTTGCAACAATATATACTTTTTATACTCAATTTTATAACTTGTACATATTTTCTGTATTTTATTACCTTAGTTCAATTATGAAATATTAGTTTTTTTGTCGTGAAAATGTATTAAATTAAGTGTTGCACAAATTGGTTACTGGTTAGTTATGAAAATTTTATAATCAAATTCTGGCTGATGACTGATGGCAGTCAAGGCCTGATATCAGTGCATCACCAGCTCCACTGAAATGCGACACACGCTTCAGTGTATTGCTGGGAACATATTTTGTACTGTTAAAAATTTAGCACTGATAACAGTGTTGGTACTGGTATCGTTTTCCCGAAAAATATTGTGACATTGTTATTTGAACACATGAAAAGCTGTAGAGCTCTGATGCCAGTGCTTCAGTTAAAGCAAAGCATACAACAGAAAAAGATTAATTCTTTATGTATTTTCGTGAAATATATTTATATGTTTCATGCAATAATTTAGGCTTTTATTTGTTTTAATTAATTTTCAGCTTGAGAATTTTGCCCCAGACATGAAGAGGATTTTATATATCAGATATTAATAAAACTATCTTTCCTCATCTTTTCTTCTAACTCGCTCTAATTTTTTATTATGAACTAAATTGTATTTTTTAATTATTTTGTTTATATGCAATTTCGCTAAGTTTATGAATACTAAGAAGGGCTTATGATGATAAAGTTTGAATTGCAGCAACTATTGTTTTATTTTAATGTTAACAAAGAATCGTCTCATTTTTTAATTTATTTTTAAAATGAGACAATATTTTGAGTTTTAATGTTTATTATTAATTATTATTATATTATATTCATATTTATTTTTTTAAATTAATAACAGGTTATAATAAATTTAAGCAATTCTTCATTTACTCCATAATAAAAATAGGATTTGTTCTGTCAAATATTCGATAATTTTTCACTCATATTTCTGAATATGTCTTACTTTTATTTTCAAAGAAATTCCTAATTAAGGCAGTAGCTTAAAATTTAACGTTGTGGGTCATCGCGGATTGTGCTGATTTTTACGCACTCCTTCTTTATTCAAAATGATAACATTTAACGATGAGTTTGCCTTAGTCAGCTCTGGCTCCAGCACAGGTTTCGGTGATGAAAAACTTTGTGGAATTTTAAGATATTGTCAAGAATCACAAGCAAACAGTCGTCAAAATTGCAAGGCTTTTCTGGATAAAAAGTTTTTTTTAAATGATGATGCAATTTGTAGCAAAACAATCTTATCTTATACCGAAATACACCGAAATTAGTCTAAATTTACAAAAGCTAATTTTAAACAATATGCCCTCTATATAAAAACAATAGTATACACTAAGGTATAATTCAAAATTTAGAAAATTATGTTTAAATTTATATGCCTCTATTTTAAGTGTTATTCTTTACTGTTTACATTTAATAACGAAATGCTAGACTTTATTAGTGATCCAATACTACCGATAAATGTGTATCCACATATATTGCTTAAGTATTAGGCTTCAACAGAAATAAACTATAATAAATTATAGTGTATTCTTATTTAGTTTTCATTATTAATCCCGAAATACTTTACTCGAAAAAAATTTTTACTACTCAAATATTTTCACCAATTATGTCATTTTTAATTTCATAAATGTTGGGCTTAAATGAAAGTAAACTCAAAACGATGATTTAGCGTTTACTAATATTTTCCTTATATTTAGAATTGTGGGAAATTCAACTTATCTGTCTGCTTCTTTATGTGCACACCATTAGAATCAACAACCTCTACATGAATCTAAGGCTTATATTTAATTTGAAAATAACTGTAAAGTAAATCATAAAACAAAAGGTTTATGAAAAAATAAAGAAGTAATCGGTGATACCCGAATTAATTTATTAACTTAAGTTAATATAGTCAAATTTATTACTGTACTTGAAGTTAAAATATTATCCAAATAGAGTGCATTACTTAAAATGAGTGTGGAAACTTAAATTAATATAGAAACTGAAGTGAATATAGTAACTGAAATGAAATACACAACCAGAAGTATTTGAAGTATCTGACATGCATTATAATTATATGAGGCCAAAATATTTTGCATGTTTAGTTTCAATTGACGGCTGAATAATATTGTTGTTATTAAGATATAATATATGCTGTAAATGAATTTTAAGATTACATTTAGTTTATTTTAGTTATATTATAGTTTTAGTTTGTATTGTCTTCATAGTTTGACTCCCGATGGGACCTCTCGCCCGTCAGAGAAAAGGCATTGACGTTATCATGCAATTTTAATTAATTTAATTGTAATTTGTTTGATTTTGTGTTGACGTCTAAAACACTATCATTTATTTTTATAAATTTTGATTTTATGTGTTTACAAAATTAGTCTTATTTTAAGTTTAAGCTGGTTGAAAATGATGGGTAACGGTCAAACCTTAGAATACCTATATCAGTTTTTAAACATGATATTTGAAATATTTTTATATATTTTAATAAAACAAAATGATATGATCACCATGAATATTTTTATTTAACAATATCTTACTAATTCCAAAAAACTAATTTGCTAATTTGATAATTTTGAAAATTGGAATTAATCAAATATTACTTTTTCAATGTTGAAGAAATAAAGTAATTTTAAGGCAAACTAAAATTATATATATAAATACAAAATTTTAATAAAATACTTCAACTTGCCTCAAAATATTTGATTTTATGGGTACAATTGATAAGATTTAATTATAAGGAAAATTATTTTTTGGCAATAATATTTTTACAAGTTAACTGACAAGTTACAAATAACAGTTAATAAATTTTAAAATTGAAAATTACCTAAATTTAAATATTTTCTAATTTATTAAGAATAATTTCAAAATATACATTAAATTTTACTTTTCAAATTTAAATTTTAAATAGTTCAATACTAACTTATAACTTATTATTTAGAATTCAATAAAGGAAATAAACCTAATTGTCGTGAAGCCATTGTAAAACACATGGGATGCAATAATTATCGTTCTTGTAAAGAAGATTCAAAAGTTTGCAAAGTTGTATTTTTGCGAAAAAGTGATAATAATTAAATAAAGAGAATTATTCTTTATTATCCTAATTGATTGAAATAAATTTAATAAATAATAATTTTTTTAAAATTCATTTGTTTATAAAAAATAAATATTTGTAATAAATATTTGTAATAAATAACTTGAAAGTCTTTGTTAAATAGAACAACTTCAATTAAATAATAAATTATCACATTTAGCGTACAAATAGGAATATTTTAATATTTTTTGATAATTTTTTGGTAATTAAATATTTAAAAAATTTATTTAGTTTTGAGTTAATTAAAAAATTAAGGGAATTTGTTTATTTTAATTAATCTAATTATTAATGGTTTCAAATAATTCATTCGCTATCTCAAAATCAGGCAGCAATTATCAGGATTTTTAGGAAATAATTTATTGTAGCCGCTGATCGTTTAATTTTCTTTCCGATCCTTTTTCATGAACATCCAGTTTTGCGCCGACGGAGAGTGAAATTTATTTGCTCATTCTTCACTAGAAAGTTTTGATTTGAGATTAATTTTTCACTAAAATGATAAATCTTTTGGACAATTATATTGCAAATCAGAAAATGATTTGAAACTTAAGATATCACAAGTTATAAGTCGAGCAAAATTTTTCAAATTATAGTCAAATTCTAACGAATAGACCAATTTATTTTGGAAACGAAAATCTTAAATTGAATTTCGTTTATCAATATAATGCAAAAAATTCATTATCTTAATAATTTATATAATATGCTCTAAACTTTATTTTTATTCATAATGAAATTAATATAATCAGTAATCGACTGAAAATATATTTGTAATATATGCACTTGGAAACAAAACATCCTTTTATGGATTTTGGTTTATAAAATCTCTCACACTTTTTGGATCAAGTTTATTTTATAACTGCAAATATGGTTTTGCCTGGATTTTATAAATCTTATAATTTATCATATTATTATGATTAATTACAATGTTATTGCATTATATATCTCAAACTGTGCAAAGCAAAAAGTAAGCAAGATAGAAAATTGATATAGGTCTTATTTTAAACTATTTAAAATATAAGTCGAAATGGGTTTTGTAATTTCTCTATTATCTTTAATAATAACAAAATAATAAAGAAATTGGCTAAACTTTTTATAAATTTATAAGGAATTTCAATTAATATTATCATGCTAAATTCGTTTAAAATCTATAGAAATATAAAGCTTATCAGTCTGTAAAAAATTTCTAAAAATAAACTTCCTATTTAATTAATTTTGTCAATTCAATTTCATGTGATGTTCTATATTAAAGAATTACAAGTTATTTTACCAAACTATAAAATTCTTTTCAAATTACAATTAAAGAACTAAGGAAGTTTATTTTTTGATATTGTGTGCTGCTTATTGTCCCTCATAATTTATGCAATTTCAAATAAATTTGCTTTTATATTTCTCCATTTATAACCTTGCAAATAATATATTGTATTTCCAATTTTCTTCATTATTTTGTAAAAAAAACAAGATAATAAAAAATCCCTAAACACTTTTCGACTTAAATTTCTAGTAGTTAAAAATGATGCTTAAATTAATTTTCTATATTGCCAACTTTGTAACCTAAACGTTGAGCTATATAATTCAAAATATTTGTAATTTATCAAGAAAATGTGATAATTTTGGATATTTATTAAATAAAGACAAAACCATTTTTGAAATTAAAAAATAAACTTGATCTAACATGTATGAGAGATTCTATAGAACAAAATCAATTAAAGGGGGTTTTGTTTCCGAGTGTATGTTAGACATTAAATAGAAAACTTATGGGATTATTAATTATGTTTGTAAATTAATTTTTTTAAAACCTTATTAGTAAACCAGTTATTAATAAATTCATAAAATGAATTCAAATTTAAACTTGTTGAATTTTATTTTTATCTTAATTTTTCCTTTTGTATTACTAAGGGGAAATAAACTAAATGAATGTCCCCAAAGTATTAAAAAATGCGAATCCATTACTGATGAGAAGAGTTGCAATGCGTGTGCAAAAGCGCTCCAAAAAGATGGAAAAGGAGAAATACAAAGAATGACACGATTGGAATGCAACATTGAACATAAAGTCACTTTTTGTCAAATAAGTATATAAAGTCGAGTCTTTAATTGGAGAGAATTTTTTTTGCTTTTGTTCCTCTAATATTTATTCAAATTGAATTTTATTTAAACCTTAACTATGGTTTTGGTTAGGTTTCATTTTAACAAAATATTTTCAATCTACCTTGGTTATTTTTCTAGTTATTCATTTTTCCAAAAATGTCGAAAATCTAACCCATTGTTAAAGATATTAATTTATTTTTTAGGTTTTTTATAATATAGATCTAAATTGATTAGATACGTGTATTTTTTTCAATATTCTCATTAAATTTGATAAAATAAGCTGGCAAATTTCAAAATTTTAAAAATTCTAATTTGTTTAAAATTTACAGTTATATTTAATGAAATTGTTTAATATAATGCCTAATTACATACTCTATTAATTTACAAAGTTTCAATTTAATATCTTAAGTAGAACTAAAATTATTAAAGAAAAGTTAATTCCTTTATAAAATAAACTATAAAAATATTTCTTCAAATGCCAATTATTGATGAAAAGTTTTAACATTGAAATTTAAAATTTGCACAATTTTTCTGAAATTCAATGATATATTACAAATTTATTTGGTATACGAATATATTATGTAATTGTGAAGCAAATTATAATTAATCATTAAAATAAGAAGAGTAAAATTTGAACAAGATAAATTAGAATTTTTGAAATTTTGAAATTTGCATGCTGATTTTATCTAATTAAATAAGAATTTTGAAAAACAAAAAAACATATATCTAAACAATTTATGCCTAAATTAAAAAAACCTAAAAAATAATTAATATTTTTAACAATTGTTTAGATTGCGGACCTTTTTGAAAATATTAAATAACTTGAAAAATAATATAGGTAGATTGAAAATATTTAAAAATTTATATCCAAAAGCATAGCAAGGTTTTAAATATAATTCAATTTAAATATATATCAGACGAGCAAGAGCAAAAAAACAAGTTTCCCCAATTAACGATTTGACTGTATGTTCTTCATAAAACTTGAAATTTATATTTATTGCCTAGAATTGAAAAAAGAAATTAATGGTGATTGCTCTGTTTCTGGTATTAATATACTGGCAAGCTGCTTGAACTTTGAAGAACGTAATGAAATTATAGCTGAACCTGATGGATATAATTGTGTAGGTGCTTTGAAAATTAATCAAACATGTCCAGAGAAATTTAAAAGTCAATGCAAGAAAATTAAATCCAAAGTTGATTGTGAAGATTGTGCCACAATATTTCAAAAAGGAGCACGATCTATTTTAAAGATAAAAGATAATACATGCACATTACGTATGTAAATTAAATTTATTATATAAATTTTATAATATATAATTATATTTCACCTATTTTACTTTGTTGTTAGATACCAATTAAAAGTATTTTAGATATAAATAGAAGCATAAGAAATGCTCTCATTCTCTCTCTCTTTCTCTATGTCTCTCTCTATTTCTTTCTTTTTTTCTCTCTCTCTCCAGCTCTCTGATTGTAGCGAATAATATTTTTTCACTATATTTACAAAGTAAAGTATAATACATTTAATCATTATGTACACATCCATCCCCCTCCGCCTACAAGCCCAAATTAAATTTCCAAGGGATACAGGGCATAAAATTTTTTCACTCTACATACCGATTTTACAGCTATACGCTCCATTCTATAAAACCGCCTTCCCATTTACTGACTCACCCATTTTTCCTACAGGCTCACGAACCTTTTAAATAGACACAATCTCACTCTATTGACCTACCGTTCCACTTTACCTACCTACTCTCACACTTTACCAGCCCACCCATATACTCAACAGGTACACCAACCTAATTTACTAGCCTACCAACTCACTATAAAGATTTACCCAAATATTCTATTCACCTATCCACCCAATCTATCAGCCCACCCACATAATTTACCGGCCCACACATCTCCATTTAAAGTGTGTTTCTTCGCAATAACCTACTCTAGTTGAAGCAATGGCCTCCAATATCTAGTTCAAATCGGCTGAGGTGATGCTTATTGCATTCCTCAAGCGTGTTTCTAAACACAAAACTAGTCTGGCCTTCTAACCGTCTCGTTTCTCAACACTCATCTTTTTCTTTTACTGATGGCCTCATATCAGGAAAGAAGGCCGACAGCTCTTTAAACATAAGTTTAATTTCATTTATTTTAATATCGTTTTAATGGATAGAACTAATCGCGAAGAAGAGCCGAAACGAATTGAATAAATGGAAACCTCACAAACTTGCATGGAATGAAAATCTTAGAGTTTCTATTTCTTTGTGTGGTTATAGAGAAACGGGATAAGTATATCCTCACCTCACATATATCGACACATTAGTAGACCCTGCATCATTGAGATTGGGTCAGGTCAAGACAACTATCTATCATTCACTCATTAATTATAGACGAAACAAAGAGAAAAATGATATTACTTTTGGTTTTATTGCTATCAATTTAACGGTTCCGACATTTTTGGGAAAAAGTATCAAAACCTCTCAAGTAATTTGGTCAGGGTTTAATGCCATTAGCATGGTACTTTTAGCCTCAATAGGAACGAGAACATGGAGGAAACTGTCGCTGGAAAGAGCACTTCTGTTACGACTGGTTCTAACGAGAGTCTTCTAAGGACGATTTCGCCACAACTTTGATCAGATATCCTTGCACATTACAACAAGCAGAATTAAATAGTGGACGATTTTCATCTGATCTCGAATGTAATGTTGTGGACCGCAAATGTGATACTTTCCATCGCGGGGCCAAACACTGCGTCAGAACAGGAAGAATTTATTTAGTACTACTTTTTATGTTTACATATGAGCGCTAATTCTCTTTTATCTTCAGAAACGGTGGTTCGGGTCAGACCTGTTGTTATGATGACAACAATGAACTCTTACAAACAGCAGACATTATGTTTGGCGGGCGACCCTCCCGTGCCTTCATTTATGGAAAACATAATTACAATATGAGAATGAAAGTACTTACTCTATGATTCTTTCATTTCTCATATCATTCATTAAACTATACAAAAAAAGATCTAATTTTTGATTACTAATTGATTTATTGGAACAGATCCCAGCGCTCTCAAAATATCTGCATGATACAATGCCATTCTTCTTTTGTTGTAAATGGCAGTCCAAAGAAGGCAACGCCAATACCTGTCAAATGTATAATTAATGGCGAACATCACAGGTAGTGTTGCCAACTCTCCTTGATTTTCAAGGATTCCCCTTGATTGAAGGACTATTTCCTTGATTGCTCTTGCCAAAGATATATAAAGATCCTTGATTTAAAAGTTATAGAAAATGTTAAAATATATCAATAATACATTAACTTCCATTGTTATCCTTGATTTCTCCTTGATTCCCAGGGTAAAATTCCTTGATTCAAGAATTTTTAGTTGGCAACCCTAATCACAGGACTGTTAATCATATGAGGCGCCGGCCATCGGATCTGTTTATGGTGACCCACATTTCATTACATTCGATCGATGGAACTATAGTTTCAATGCAAAAGAAGAATATACTTTAGTTCATACAAATAACCTTGTTCATAAATTTGGTATATTTATGAAAAGCATATGAATGATACTTTAATTATTGATTTTTGTATATGATTGATAGATGAGCAAGCTAGATTTGAACAGATGCCCCAAAATAGACGATCTGATCCTCTAATAAATGCGACCGCAATGACAGCAGTGGCCGCTCGCGATAACATCTCATCTATCGTTGAGTTCCGTTTGAGACCAGTGGCCGCGCGTTGGAGGTATCAGATGTATGTGATTGTGGACAAGGAGTATGTCTTTTGGTGGGACGAGTCTATGAGACTACAAAACTTTAAAGGAGTGACACTCTATCAACCGGCGGGTATTCAAAATATGTCTCACGTCATCGCAATGTTTGATTCCGGCGCTGGCGTTGAAGTCCAGACTTCTGGAGGACATCTAACAGTTCATGTTTACGCCCTACACATTCCTGGTCAGTTCAAAATGGCTTTAAGTTTGTAAATTTTGATTCAAAGTTCAATCGAGTCATCATTTGTTATCTTATCCCACATTTGAGGTGTAATTTAGTTGACTCTTAAATAACAAATCAAATGTTATCTAAAATTTAGTTAAAATATTGTAATCAATGTTTGCAATACATTTATTAATATTTTTCAAAGAATTGTATATTTTATTTGAAACAATATTTGACCTAAAATTTTATTAAATTATTATTTATTTAATATATTGAACGGCAGGTCTTTTAGGCAAATATTCAAAAGACTGGAGGGATGACTTCCAAGTATCTAATGGTCAGTCAATATCAGTCCAAAGCAGTCAGGAAGACATACACTACAGATACGGTAAATCCTATAGAGTAAAAGAAAAGGTAGCAATATGCGATGCAAACCAAGTGGCGTCACTATTTAACCATGATGCTATACCATTCGCTTTCTTCGACGATCTAAACTTCATACCAGACTTTGGACTTCCACCAAAACTCCCCGATTGGGCCTTATATTTAAGATAAGAAATGGACAGCGTTTGTGCTGACTCAGTTCCGTGTCAGTACGACTATATTATGACTTACGACAAGGACTACGCAAAAGTCACTAAATAACACGAAGCAGAGGATCTATTCCTATCTAAAGAAGTGCGCAGAAAATGTATGCTTTTGTCAATTATTTTGGGATAAGTTATTAATTGATATTTTAATTACAGACATTCGATGTCCGGCTCTTCCAAAGCCTTTATATGGTCAAAAGTTAGAGAACCGTCATTTTCCAGGAACTATTGTACGCTTCTCTTGTGATGACGGATTTGAATTAGTAGGTAATGATACCAGACCTTGTCGTGAAGATGGTCTATGGTCGTATGTGTCGATCCTGAGTGCATAAGTAAACATTCATTTGACTCTTCAATTTGTTATTATCAAATTCTTAATTGAAATTCAGGTGAACTCAAATACACCGGAAGAATAGAAGGAATTTTTGTCGGAAAAAGTTGTTCCAAGGTCAAAATCTAAATTATCGAAAAATAATAAGTATAATTTGAGTTAATCCTAAATATTATTAATAGTAATACTGTTCTTAAATCTTATTTACTGTTCAAAATAGGAGATATAAAAATTGATTTAAAATTTATTTTAAGATAAGGATAACGTCATGTCAATAGAAATCCGGACTAAGTGTTTTATCTTATAACTTTTTTATTACTGCAAAATATACTAATAATTATAAATAAAAACAAAATATAATTGGTTTTGAAATAAATTAAAAGGTTTCATCAAATTTGTGATAATATTAAATAAGTTATAGCTAAAATCCTCAGATATTCCCAAAACGTGTTTTAAAATTTTAGTGAAATTTAGAAACTAGTCTAAGGACTTATTTATTAAAGACTTTATGGCAAAAGAGATGGAGAATTCTTGATTTCTATTATATTAAAAACATTATTATGAAATGAAAAATAGCACAAAACTAGGCCTGAAGTTGATAAAATTATTTTTAAAAATATTTATAAAATTATTTAAATAAAGGTCATCTATTTATGTGAATTTTTGAAACAAAATGATAGTAAAAGCACAAAATCAGAGTAAAAAAATTAATTACAACATTAATATCAGTTGAATTTAGCTAAAGAAGTAACAATATATGTGATAAATAAAAAATAAATCACGAAGGATATTTAAAAACCTTAAAATAAACGTCAAACCTTAGCATTATTAGAAATTCCAGTATTTTGGTAAAACGAATTTTTCCATTATTTTGGGAAATGTTTTGAGGTAGATAAATCATCGAATAATACATATTTCTCTTAAAAATTAAAGGTCAACTCTTTTAGATATTAAATTTTAGACTATAAATAACTGCAATATGATTTTTATGACTCATATTCTAGGAGGATGTCTTTAAAAAGTGGTAAAATTAGGAAATTTGTTGGGTTAAAAAAACTCTGGTGCACTATAATGGAGCAAATTTCGGAGATTCATTGAATGATTTTATATCTTTATAAATTCTATTATTAATTTTCAATTTTATATTTACTTCAATAAGTAAAATATGAAAAATATGGCCAAGATACAGTGGTCTGAATTTTTATTACCAGGACGTTATAAATAACATATTTCACTTGAATTCTACTATAGTTTGATTAAATTTTTAAAATTAAAAAATATTTATTGAATATTATTATGGTAATTTATATTGTGATAAAGTTATTCAATACTAAAATAAATATACTTGCCATATAGTATTAATTATTTTGAAAGTTATATTTATTTTTGGGATTATAAAATTATTTTATTAATCAATAATTAAAAATTTATTTTAAATAATAAAACGGTAATAAATAAATAAATAAATTTTTATATTATTAAGCAAATTATAATTGTTAAAAATAAATTCATTTATTTGTCCTAGATTTTCGAATCAATATCATAATTTTTTCTTGCTTGACCACTGCCTTACGCCTCTGAGACGTAATTTATAATAAAATACTTTGTGACAAATCTTTTAAAAGAGCAAAATGCTCTTTTTTAAAGCATGTCTAGCCACTTTACACTTTACACTATTTAGGCAATCTGTTCAATAGGAATTATTGGACCTTAAAAGGACAATAGATTTTTATCTATTTTAAATTAGAAAATTGTAGTTAAAATTTAAACCTAATTCCAATAAAATTGAAAAATTTTTAATATTGAACAAGGAAATCAAAGCAAAATAGAATTTATAATAATTTTATTTAAATTATAAATTTTAGAAATTTTTATTAATAAATTGTGTACTCTTTATTTTAGTCATGAAATAAGAAATTATGTTATATTGAAAAAATCATAAAATTAATATATTTTTCATCAATATATAAATTATAAATCATTTTATTCACATTTATAATTTTAACGTTAACGCTGATACCAATGGGTGTAATAGTAATTGAGACGTGATTTTACTTTTTTTTATCAATCCTTTTGCCTAAAATCTAGTTTTAATTTAAAAATAGTTTTATTTAAAGGGAAAATTGCAATTCATTTAAATAATGCGTTTAATGGTGTCAGTGGTCAACAAATCACTGGTTGGCTCTTCAATCATAGAATAAAGTAGGGTTCGCCATTCTTTTACTATTCTAGTGAATAGTTCACTATTTAGGTGGACAGTTCACTATAAATTATAAGAAAAATAAAGTGTTAACATTTTTTTAAAGAAAATTTGAAGTTAATATTAAAATATAATGACAAAATTATTTTAAAAAATTTAATAATAATCTATGAAAACAAAGCAAAAATAGATTTTAAATTTTTTTATAATTAAAAAATATTTTAAAAACTTTTATTGATAAATAGTGAATTTTAATAATTAAATAAATTATCTTTTAAAGTGATAAAAATGATAAAACTTCAAATTTTTATATTTTTAATCATTAAATTATTTGTACAAAATTTTGTCAACTTTAAAAATTTGAGTTAATATATTTAAAATTTAAACATTTTAATAAAATATATTTAAAATAAATTTTTAAAAAATATATAATTAAAATGATATATATTACATAATTTGAAAATAAAAAATATATCGGACAATAAATTG
>JAQFZM010002643.1:0-12966 GCA_034695785.1 Galumna obvia | reverse complement strand
AAGAGATTATGAAACGATTTTTAGTGACTAATTATAAGACAAAATGACACTAAAAGTTGAGATCAAATGAAGAGTCAGTAATAGAGTAATAAAGAGTCGAATTAGAGGCGGTATTTGAGTCATCGCCTGTCCATCGGTCAGTCATTCGTCGGGCGAGAAGTCGGGCTCTTCCACTGGTGGTAAGTATGCGAAGTCGTTCCACTCAGACACGGGATGGTTAGGGAGTGGATACGGAGGACTGTCCGAACCCCGGGAGTCATCTGACCCGATAACAGGAATTAACTTTGAATTCATTATAAACTCATAAAAATGAAAGTTTTCCACATTTTTTGAGTAATGAAAGGAAAAAATGTATATAAATCACTGATTATAATGACATTAAGCGACAACATTGGATGGGCTCATATTGAATCGATTACACCTAATATACGACAAATAAACAACTCTTGGCATAAATCCAAGATTTACAAATAAGTATGAAATGTGAGGAAAGCCCTCAACCAAAAACATTGAGATTCTTAAGTAGAAGCAATTGGAAAACAAACTTAAATATTATTCTTTATATTTGTTTATAAATAAAAATTTCATTCAATAAATTCAATGAATTCTTTTATGATTAATAAACGAGAATTTATGTTTAAAATTATCATTTAAATTGAATTTAATTCTAACCCATATTTTGTTAATTATTTCAGACAATGGAATGAAAAACAGAAGTTATATAATATATGACTCGTATATCATAAATGTTTTATAAATAAGTTTCTAAAATCTCTGGAATTCATTTCATTTAGATTTCAAACTAAACTTTTTTTTAAATAAAAACTAAATTTTCATTTGTATTATCAATAATTCAACGTTTTTTAAGTATTCGTGCGTTAGTTTTAGAGGACGTGTAGGGGTAGAGCTTACAGTAATAGAGTAATAGTGGGCAGTAATAAACATAATAACCGTTATTTCTCTTATTCCTAAAGATTTTAATCGAATCCAATTTATTATAATTTAAATATCTTTGAAAAAGGGTTTTACACTTTTAAGAACAGAATATAATATTTGATTTGAGTGTAATTGAAATAAAAATGATTTTTTGTTTATTTTGTTAAGAAATAAGGAAATTAAGTAAACGAAGGTTTTAGCAAAGGATTGGAAAAAGGGTTTAATCACTTAATTGAAACAAAAGTCTAGAATTGAATTTTTAAAGCTATTAATAAAAGAAAGTCCTTAAGAGTAATGAGACTCACCTTTTGTGTGGTTTGAATGAGAAGAGAATGATATCGATTGTGGTATTAATAGTTAAACAAATCCATGTAGTAATTAGTGGTCCGTCTCTTCAATATGTTTTCAGTATTTCTCCAACAATCAAATAAGAGTTTAGGGTATGGCTTCCAACGCCCACTGCTCTCAAACTGAGCTCTCAATTGATGGTCAACTTCTTTAGTAATGAAATAAAAGAGACATTTATTACATGTAATCGACTTTTATTTGACATCAGTTTAAAAGCAGATCTCAATTGAAGAGTAAATGAGATGATTGTCGACAATAAAAGCTTATTATATTATATTATAAATATTTAGATAAAAGACATATTCTTTGGAGCAGTAGTTTATCAACAAATTAAACGTCAATTTTTATGTCAAAACTATTCATTACTTTAATAGTAATTATTAATAGTTTTCATTTCAAACATCTTTTGTCACAATTCTTACGAAATGTATAAAAACTATCGATTCTTATAATTATCTCTTATTCTGAGTAACAAATCATAAGTTAAATACACTTTATTTCTTTAGTAAAAAATAGTAATCTTGTTCATTTTTATCATCAAAATATTTTCTTGTTTAACTTAACTCATTTGTAGTAAAATCAATCAAGGTGATTCTTTAATAAAACAATTATTGAAAATTCTGTATACTAGTTGAATGACAATTGTTGCTAGATTATTTCATGGATTAGTTTATATTTTGAATTAGGAGAACTTTCAAAATGACCTCAACTCAATAATATTAACTCAAATATGGTATTAATTAATAATGACAATTTAATGATAAATAGCTAGCTTATTTCAAACGTGTCATAAAATTAGTACAATTAACTAATTTAATTGATAGTATCAAATGGTATCACTTTTTATCAGATTATTTAATATCTGTTTTATTAAAACATTAATTTAATTATTGGATGAAATGTTTTAATATTTTTTTTATATACCTTTAAATGAATTAAATTTTTATCCAATTTTTAGATGAAAATCACGTTTAAAAATGAGTCGAAAATAAATAATTAAATACTATTTTTTCATGACATGATTAGACCAGAAGTTTAAATACTGAAGAGTTAATTATTTTTGAATTATTTGACAAAAGAGTTATTCAATTAAATTAAATAATCACTAAATTGAAGATATAATTGGATTTCATTTCAGATTTAAACAGATTTGTAAACAGATTTTTACAACAAATAAAAGCGTCGCTCAGATTAGAGGTCTTTACAGTCAATATTTCCTGGATATGACTCAACTCTAATTCTGGTTAAGTTTTATCACATAAATGAATATTTAATTATTAATATTAATATTAATAATAATCATATTATATAAGCAATTAGATATTATAGTGATATCGCTTTATATCTATTCTAATAATAATCAATAATTAGAGGACACTATTAGTTGAGTGCAGTTCAAACAAATGAATGAACGATAACCTAAATATTCTTAATCTTCGAGTATTGTACACAACTGTTGTGTTAGAAAGTGTGTGTTAAGGACATAACACATTCATTTAATCAGACAAATGTAGTCTTCTTTTAATTAAAAGCATAAGATTCTATTAATGACTCTTTTGATGAATAAGTGCTTTAGTATTGCATTGAATTTAGTGTTGAGAAAGATATGAATATCAGAATCAAAATAAGTAATCAATTAATAGTAGCCTTGAATTCAAACTAAATCCACTTATCGTTTGAATCAGTTAAGAGACGTTTAGACCAATAATAAAATCAAATTTATTTTTAAATATTTGATTCATTTTTAAAATAATTTTTAGATTATTGTCTCAATCAATATATTCGATGGTTTCTAAACAAAACATCAAATATTTAACCGAAAGTAGAGAATATTTGAGCACAATATTCAATGTATTGCCAAATGCTTATTGTCAGCCCTTAAAACCTAATTAACTCTAAAAATGATTGCTTTAAAAGACATTTCGAATAATTATTAAAATTATCGATAATTTCTAAAATAATCTCAAAAAAATAAAATCTCTTAATTAGATCTTTGCGTTAATTATTTGAATAAATTCTGGTTTAAGAGAAGCCCCGCCCACCAAAAAGCCATCCACATCATGTTCTCGAGCCAACTCTTTAGCGTTGGCACCGGTAACAGATCCTCCGTAAATGATTCGTGTCTTTTCTGCGACGTCTGGCGAGACATTGCTTTTAAGCCATTCTCTTAACATTTTGTGGACTTCTTGTGCCTGTGCGGGAGAGGCAGTCTTTCCAGTGCCAATAGCCCAGACCGGCTCATATGCCAACACTACACGACTCCAATCTTTTACTTTATCTGATAAAATAAAATATAGAAAAGATTAAGTTTTTCAATGAATTTAATAAATTAATGAAAACCTGCGATCGCTTTCGTTTGTTTGAAGACCACATCTGTTGTCTTTCCGGCCTCTCTTTCGGCCAATAGTTCTCCAATACATGCGATAACACTTAACCCTTCTTCCAATGCGTGCTCTACTTTCTCAGCGATTAACTGTTCAATCATTTAATTAAAATAATATTTCAATAATTAAATTACTAAAATCAAACAAAATCTAAAAATGAGTACAGAATCAGTTTCGCCAAAAAGTGTTCGTCTCTCGGAGTGTCCCAACAAAACCCATTTAATTCCAACGTCTTTAAGCATAGCGGGACTAATTTCACCGGTGAAGGCGCCCTTTGATGTCTTATAACAGTTTTGGGCTGAGATTTCCACCTTTTCTGGTAAATTACTATTCACTTCTTGCAAGTAAAGGGTGGGAACGGCCACCACTACCTCTAAAAAACACAAATATTTCTTGAGAATCAAAAATGATAAATTCAGAGACAAATCAATGCTTACCGACGTTACCATCAATTGGTCCGTTGGCTAACGTTTGGATTATCTCTTTATTAATTTGTTTACTTCCATTCATTTTCCAGTTTCCGCCGACAAAGAATTTTCGACCCATTTTTGACAAATTAATGATTGCTTTCACTTTAATATAGTATTATTGGGATTAACTTTTAAGAGACTGAATGATGTCTTAATCACTGATCTCTGTCCTATTTTTTGGTGATTTTCCGCAAATAATGAAAGTCTAAAAATTGATAATCACTTACATTGACATTGAATTACAATATGAGACGTGCATTACATCAGGTAATCGCTGTCAGTTTCGCTCATTTGGTATCTTTTCATAGAGTCCGTCTATTTATAAACAGAAAAAGTGTCTTATGTGACGTCACTATAACAACAAATGATGTCTAGTATAACATTTAATGAATCATAGGCTACACTTCAAATAAACTCTCGGCAAAATATGAGTGCCCAACGACTCCTCTCCTTTTACACAAATTACGACTTTCTAAGACTAGATTTGTTATTGGGTATTATGTGTATTAAAAGTCGTAATTTGTGTAAAAGGAGAGGAGTCGTTGGGCACTCATATTTTGCCGAGAGTTTAATAGACAGCATTTGTTTTATAGTGACGTCATTTAAGATAGTTTCTCTGTTTATAAATGAACGGACTACTGTTGGGTTTTATTGATATTTTGGTTAAAGAGTAAAATATGTAACAAAAAGTACTAAAATGTTTTGGAAATATTTGGATGACTTGAACTTCATAGAGTAGTGCTGTCTATAATTTGTTAAATAAACTCATTTTAATTTAAATGTAATTTAAATATATTTTGACTTTAAATCATTCATACATTTAATCTTTTTAAAGGAAAAGAATACATAAAAATTTATATAAAATGAAATGAACTCAAATGAAAATCAATAGTAATCAACAATATTGGCAACAGTTTTCCTCCCAGTTACAGATGATCTAGTCTAAATCGTCTAAATCGTCTAAATCCAAAAATCTTAATTTTATTTTCCAATCGGTAGAAAAGGACTTTTTTAGGACCTTTTTTTCTCATTCCCAAATACTATTACCAAGATAATTGAAAAATAAACCCTTTTATAATTGGTTGAAATTCAAATGTTTAACTTTTAATTGTATCATGATCATTGATCAAACTCTATTATAAAAAAAATAGATCTGACGAATGGCTTTCAATAATGTTTTTAAAAGAGTAAACAAATTAATCGAATAAACTTTAATGGATTCTAATATTTTTAAGCATTTTTTCTGGGTATACTTTTTATAACTAGCTAACATTTTTAAGTGCAAATTTTAAAAAGTCCTAGCCATTTTATGAATCAAAACAGAACATAAACTTAAGGTAAATATTTTAAATAAGAAAGAAAATGAAATCAACCGAAAAAACTTTTACAGAATTTAAAACCGTTGCGATCTGTGTTTGGCCTCATTTGAGTTTATAGTTTATATCAATTGAAAAATTAATATAAATTTAATTAAAATTAAATCCTTATTAATAATGAGTACAAAAATCAATTTTTATAAAGAGTTCCAAACTTTTCGAAACAGAAACTGAAAAAAAACGGAATCCGATTTACCGACTTTGGACTCTATTAATAACCATGTTCTTATTAAAATGGGCAAATGGTGAACCGATCCTTTCAGTATTATATTAGGTGTTGACACATAACTTCTCAATATTTCTATGAATTACTAAAACACAGATTAAGTTTAAAATTTTCCATTTAGGAGTCATTACTAACCAATTGTTATAAAACTCATAAATTGAAACATAAGTGTTGAAGGGATTCATTTGATTTTTATTTGATTAAAATTAAAGACATATTTTATTCGACAGTTATTTATCATTAAATGGAGAGCTTTAAAGTTGTTGTTCTCGGTGTGAAACATATGAATCACTTCATTTTAAAGCAATGCGAGACTCCCGAAGCCATTCTTCACATGGATTTAGAGAAATCTATGCAAACGTTTTATGGAAATCGGAATTTTGTCGGAGGAAATGCTAAAAACAAGACTAAACTGAAAGTAGGCTCATATGTGGCGGCAAATGTCGAATTGGGTAAAAGTAAATTATGGCTCCGGGGTATTATTCGCGAAAACTATCACCAAAAAGACTTCTTATATGGAGTCCATTTCGGGGACTACGGATTGGATAAGACATTGCATAAGTCTGAACTAAAAGAACTGGTGACCACCTATTGTCCCAATCAGTCAATACCTTTCCAGGAATTCAATTTTTATCTGACAGACGTCGACCATAAACCGGGTGTTAATCGAGAAGAAGTATTGGAAGAAATAATAACTCAATTTGAGTCCAAAAACTTTGTCGTTTTAGTGACAGTCGAGGGAAGAGATAAAAAGGGGTGTATTTATGGTTCGATTGAAATCGAAAAGGATTGTGATTTGGCGGCCATTCTATTGGTTAAGCAATTGGTTTGTGATAATCACAACTGCGGCAGACATTATTCAAATTTCACTCAAAACGATTACGAAAAATATGAGAGAATGGAGGACAGAACAGCACTTCATTTGCCGGGACCTTTTAGGTCTGGTTTCAAATTGAGTCGTAACACTAATAATTCAGTGGATTTGATTTGCAAATGCGATGCAGTCCTCAAATACAGTCGAAAAATATTGCGTAAAGAATTGAAAATTAAAGAATCAAAAGAATCTTCTGATGGACACCTCTTTTATAAAACAATATAAAACTCTGATTTACTGTTGATTTCAAATTATGAATTGATTTTGAGTTAATTTTAATTTAATACAAATAAAAATCTTAACTTTTAACTCAAAATAAACTTTATTTTTCAAGTGTTTAACAAAAATAATGTCTTCGTTAGTCTTCGAGATTATTGGGACCCGTATTTGTGATTCCGTTTGTCTCAAATGATTTGAGAAATTTTATATATTCTTCGGGTAACTGTTGTTCGAGGGCTCCCTTTAATATAACTGACTTATATGTAAGACTCGGCAATTGAGGCGTTCCAAAGCGTGGGTCGGAATCAATCTTTTGCTGTACATAAGTGTAACAATGGATCACTTCGTGAGTGTCAGCCATAGTGACAGTGATTTCAATTCTGTCGTACCAAACCTCTTGTTTGTCCAGATGTTTGAGGTCTTCGGGACTGATTGTCCAAACCGTTCCCCAAACCCTTTCCTTTTTAATAAAATCAATTAAATCGATTCAAAATTAAATAAATTTTATGTAAAAATTTTTAAATTAAAGGAAAGTTATTTTACATTAGTTTGAGGGACAATATTAGCGGTTCCACCGGACCAGAGCTGTGAGTGTCCGCTATACATAAATTTATAGTCTTTAAGTAATGCGTTGCCATATCTGACAGCACTTCTAACGTTTATATGGATTCGTTTGGACCACAAATTAGATCCAAAACAGAAATAAAATATTTTGCCGTTTCTAACGATTTGAGACATTTTTGTCAAATTCTATAAATTTATTAATAATTAATCGATTATTTTGTTTACAAATTCATAATTAAAGTAAATTTGAAGAAATTATCGACATTTAAATTATTAAATATCGATTAATTTTAATAATTAAATATGATCTTGGCTTACTTATTTATTTAGAACCAATTTGAATAATGAGCTAGCTATTTTAATTAGTCAATCGTTGCAATACTATAACACTGTTATTATCAGATTCTGATATTATTTATCCTCAAAATTACTTTTGAAGACACTATTAATTATTATAAATGTTTTTGAGTCTCAAATCGATTTTTCACACACTATTCAATATAGATTAGACACTATTCCGGGTCAACTCATATAACATTCCTTAAGAATAGTTCTTTGGTTGTGACAACATTTGAAAAAAGAGTCACCACTTTTGTCATTAAATTTTACTGACAATAGATGTCAACACTATTTTATTTCTCATTTAGAATTTAATCCTTCCATTTATAGAATTCAATAAATTATTTGTCTAGGAGCTAATTGAATCTCTAGGTGCTTTTCAAAAATCAAATTCAAAATTGTGAAATATCAATAAATGCATTTATCAAAACAAGCTAGGAGAATATAATTTATTTATTTATTAGTACACCCCTCACACAAGTTTACTCAATTAGATAAAAAAATTATTTGAATACATGGTAGAGTAGCTTGGTCATGTTAAAGTACCTAAAATCATAAATCATTTTTTCATGATAAGGTTTAAGAAATTGCTTTATTATATCGATTAGTTAACACAAATGATGCTTTAATCAACTGATTGGAAACTATTTTTACAGATAATCTATCGTTAGATACCAAGATCTTAGAATTATCATTTAAAACTGCAACTGATTTAAGACAATTCATATTATTTAATATTTTAATGAATTATTTGATAAATAGATATGAATGCGATTTGTGTTGATTTGATTACTCTATTATTACTATAATTAAAAATAGAGTCAATTTATGTAAAGATGTTGAGGAATGTGTTGAATGCCTTAACATTTATGTTTTGTGTAAATTTGTTTTGATATCCCATTCATATGTTTGTGTCAAATCTGTTGACAGTTTCTCTTTAAATGATTTGATTTCCGTGAAGTCACTTAAAGTCACGGATTTTAGCGATAATTTTCGAGGAAATAATTTTGAAAGAAATGGAAAGTTTGCTATTATTTTAACTTTTGTTTTGTCACTCATTCTAAAGGTTTCTCCTCTGTATGAAAGTCTTGAATTTAATGAAGAACTTAGTTTTGTTGGCGTCGAGTAATTCAGAAGTGCATCACTTTATTGTCGGTTCATTTCACTGAAAACTATCCGTCGATTTGAGCTCATCATTGATTCTATTGTTATTTACAATACAAAAGTCAACCATTGAATCGACTCTCGAGTTCTGAGAAACTGAACTAATCATAAGAAAACTGAAATTCAATCCCATTTCTGCGATTAACAGAGAATACAATCAATATTTCATACAATAAATGAAACACTTGACCACTGGTCACACCACTGATCACCACTGGTCACAACTCACAATATTGTCATTTCATTTCTAATTCCGTTAAACAAAATGATTGGCCGATCATTAGTTCATTGTTTGTAATGAACTTTAAGTGAAGAGTCACTAATCAAAAAGAGAGTCATATATTCCACTTCTGGTCATAACTGGAGTAGAGTTGTGGTCATGACTTTATTGGAAGTGATATATGAAACGAAATGAGAGCCCAGTGACTGAATGCGGAAATTTTGTATAAAATTTATGGTCGAATGACGTATCGATTCAAGGATTGCATCGATTCTTACAAGAATTTACCCAAAAATAAAGACTCAAAAAATTTATGAATCAATTGGAGATGACATCCCAAACATTCTCACTATTTATAAAGTTGCATGCTACATTAACCATGAATTTCAGGCTAGTTTAACCATTTATTTAATTAAGGGTTGATGGATAACTTACAAATTGTTGCTTTTATCTGAAGATCTCTTTTTATATATCGTTTAGAATTACTTTCGTTCGGGTTTTCTATGCTATCGATTAATATTTTAACAAATTTTATCGGAAATTGATTTTTATTGAATTTTTTTAATTTATTTTTCTTGGATTCACTCACTTTCAGATGAAATCTAAAAAAAACAAATTCTGAGCTCAAAGTTATTTTTTTGTGGATTTTTAGGTCAAGTTTTGAATCACTTCTAATATGTTCAGAACAATTTCCTTAATATCCTGGTGGATTTTTTAAAGTGCCCACTTGTGTATTATATACAGGTGACACAAAAAGTAATGGTTTTCGTAAATTTTGAATAACTCAAAGACGGTTAAAGATAATTAAATTCTGTAAAAAGTATTAAAAACTATCACCTTGATATGACTTTTTACTAGGGTGACCAACTTACTGGGTCGAGCCTCAATATGGCCCTGTTGGACATATGCGAGACCCTATGATCCCTCCTAAAGTAAAATAGACTGAATTTTATGATTGCATTTAATAGAAAAAAGGTCAAATTTTAATTTCATACCAAAATCATAAAAACCGATTGAGAAATAAAGGTTTAATGATCCCTTGAAAATCAAGGTTTTTTGCAAAAAAGTGGAAAACTGGACCACTTAGTACCCGGAATATTTTGCCACTTTAAGATAGAGGACATTGTGTGAAATAACTTTGTTGCTTGACAGTTTTTTATCAAAGCTAAGATATAGCCGCCAGAGGGTACACAAATTGGTGGAAAGCTACATAATTTTAGGTAAATTTATCAAACTTTATTGCACTCTGATGAACCAGTAAGTTGGTCACCCTAGTACAAAGTCATATCAAGGTGGTAGTCTTCAATACTTTTTACAGAATTTATTATCTCTAACCATCTTCGAGTTATTCAAAATTTACGAAAACCATTACTTTTTGCGTCACCTGTATTGAATGATATATACTATATTATACTTTGGATTACTATTACTTTGGAGACTATTTTATGAAAGTTTTGGTAAAAATAAGGCGAAACGATAGCCATCGGACAAAATGTTTTTTTTTGGTATTTTATAAGATTTTTAGTATTAAATTGAAATTTTAAGACTTTTCGATAAAAGAAAAAACTAATAAAATTTCAAAAATAAACTTCAACTCGTGTTCCCACGAATACCAAAATTTAAATTCAATAATAAAATTTCATTTAGAAGTCATTCAATATTTGTTATTTTTCTATCAGTAATAAATCAATAAATAGTAAATATAAAATCACCTTGAATGTCTACGACCATATCACGCTGAAAGCACCGGTTCTCGTTCGATCACCGAAGTTAAGCCTTGTCGAGCCTGGTTAGTACTTGGGAGGGAGACCACCTGGGAATACTGGGTGTCGTAGACTTTTTTGTTATTTATTTTTATCGATATTTAAATAATTTTTTAGTTAATTTAAATATTATTTTAAACATAAAATTATTAAATTAAAGAATTGCTATAAATGTTTAAAAAGTAATTTTTTCTTTAAAATTTTGTTGACTCTATTCTAAATGTGTTTCATTGAAAGAACAAATTCCTCAAAAGTTGGAATAAACCACTTTTATATATTGTTAGTCTTCTACACGTGTATTGTCTGATATTATATAAACTATACATGTAGATATATGTTATAGACTCTATATTATAGAGTGTATATGTACTAGGTATATATATTGTCCAATAAAATTGAGTTGACTTCTAAAAACTAGACTATTATTGAATTCTCTTTTAATTTGAACTCCAATTTTAAAATAATTTTTTCAATTAATATAAATTTAATTTTGACTGAAATTATTTTCTACAAAATGAAAATTTATATTTAATTAGTTTTTAATCTCATTTCGAGAATTTAAGTCAATTAATGATATATAAGAAAATACATTATTATTGAGAACAGACACTATAGAAATGGAAATTCTATTGAGAATAAAGACATTTAATTTATTTCAATCGATATTAAAATCAATAATTTTATTCCGAAAGAGTCGGTTATTATCGACAACTACTCAATAGACGGAAGAAGTCAAGCATTTATTACTCATATATTTATATTAAATATAAAATTTTGTATTCAATATAAATATAACTTTCTTTTAGTATATTTTCTATAACTTTTTACACTTCAATTGTTTAAATACCTAAATGTCAACTGAAAATGTCTACAAATCTTGGCTTAAGAATCGAGAATATAATCGGATTTATTACAAAAAGTGATCCATTTTTATATTAAATCAAGAAATTCATTGAAATTCGTGTTTTGAATCAATGATCTGAAGTTATCAGACACATTTTAGATTAAAGTCCTTTCAATCGATTGTAAATAAAATTATTTTTTTTTATTCAATTCTTTAGCAAATAATTCGTGAAAATATTTGAAATGAAATCTTGGTTTATTTAGTAATACTACTAATATACATTCCTAGGTTTTTATTTATGTTCGAAATTAAACGAAGAATATCAAGGTTAAACCTCTATCGATTATGATTTTATTTTTAAAGATATTTAATGAAATTCTATATATTATTTTGAAAAATATTATATTCACTGATTTTGACTTAAGATTTGACTTTTTGACACTATTCTAGTTAATTCATATAATGTTGATTTTATAAGTTAGAGACAAAACAACTTACCTAGGATAAAGTTTAAAATTGATAGTAATTTTAGTTTAATTAAATATAAATAATTAAAAATATTTGGAATTTAATTAATTTTCATTGAAACATTAATTATATCTATTTTAAAATATAATGATATAATGATATACAACATTTCAAGTGTTGTTTCATTCGTTCAAAACATTAAAAGTCTTTTAATGTTAACATAAGAGTATATCTCAGACGAATCAGTGATATTAAATATATAAATTTAATAAAAGTCGTTCCCTAAATATAATCCACTAATTTTTAATTCTCATTAGACTCTAATGATTAGAACCCAACGACTGCTGACTAAATAAGTAGTGCTAAAAGTGGTGTCAAAAATTCAAACCTTTTTATACTTTAATATTTTCGTTTTATATATTTGTTAATATATTAACTTTTTAACCATTTTTTTTGTTCGCCCAATAGTTTAAAAATGAACCTTTCCTTTATTGATTTTAACATAATATTTTCATTGTAAAAATGTTTACCTATTATTTAAATTTATTTTTGAAAAATAATTTTATAATTTATCTCAAAATTAAAGTCTATTCTCTTTACACAAAATATTTTTAATTTATAACTTTGATTCTATTAATACATAATTAACGGTAAAATCAGTTCCAAATTTCACTTAATTTCAATCAAATGTAAAACTATTAGCACTTTAATTAAAACTTTAAGTATTTATCAGGGATGGCGAAAGGGGGGTATTCCGGAATACCCCCCAGG
>JAQFZM010002642.1:0-12971 GCA_034695785.1 Galumna obvia | reverse complement strand
AACTATATTTTGGTGTCTTTTCTCTATAACTTTGTTTGCATTAGTTACCGTTTCCTTGGATACTGGACATACCTGAACTAGTACATTTATTCAAACTAAACAAAATAAACACAAATAAGTAGACATTTAATTAAACATTTAAAATATTGAAATACAGGTTTTGTGTTTGTTTAGGGCTTTTAATAATAGAGTAAATTATGGGACTATAGGACTGCCTCTACTCTAACCTCTATTTAGTCCCAAATGTTTAAATGATTAAATTATTGAATAAATTGAATTGAAATGTATTACAGTATTAGATATGATATTTGAAGATATTATATCTATAATAGTGTTGAGTGTAGTCAAGGTTGTGTCGGTCTGTTGGTTAAGAGCTATGGTTATGGTTTGTCGTGAGTGGAGTCAGTGTTGATATGACGTCAGGATATGATTGGCATCACATGTAATGATGAGACTGTGTTTGACTGATTGAGCACTTGTTTCGCATATGTCTGTCATTGCATTCAAACTCTTGGTTTAAACGCATTTCAATTGTTTATCATTTTTATAATAATATGTGTTTTAAATCGAATTTTATTCAAACTTTTTAATTATGTTTTATTTAAGATATTTATATTGACATCAATTTAAATATTTTAGTGATTTTAAGTAATTTATTTAAAAACGTTTCAATAAATGGCTTTAAGTGAATATCGATTCAATTTAATAGACTTTTGGTCTATAATTGAAGCCTTCAGTTGTGATTCTCATCGATTTGTGTCCAAAACGAAGTCATTTTCATTTAAAACATTATTTTTATTTATAATAGTTTTAACGTTTGGCTGTAATCGAGTTATTAGTGACTCAAATAAATTATATACAAATGATTTCGCCGTTTCTCTTAAACACCACAAATGTGATCAAATCAGTGCACAATCTTTGGCCGATAGACACGGCTTTGAATTAGTCGGACAGGTATTCACACAATTCACACAAATGACACTAATTGTCATTTAATACTCTTCTTATTGATCTTATCATTAATAGATCGGAACAATTGATTGTCACTACTTATTGCGTTCGCATCACATCTCAAAGCGATCCATTGATTACTCCCACAGACATCACTCAATACTCTCCACCGACGAAGACGTCTGTCTTTTATTCAATTACTTTATTATCACTTTTAATCACTTATTTTCGTTAAATTTGTTAATAATTTCGTTAAAATTATTTATTTGAGAGAAAATTCTAATTTTGTCTAAATTTTGATTCTTTTTTTGTTAATTTAAATATTTTAAAGTTATTTAAGTATTAATTATTTCATTTGAGATATAGTTAATAGAAATGTTTAGTCAACTATTATTTAAACAATTATTTGAGGAAAATAAGTGATTCATTTTTATCGGTTCAATGATTTAAATGAATAGATTTAACGATAATTTGTTCGACAAATTGTATTCTAAGAGACATTGATTTAAATATTTAGAAAAGTCTTCATTTGATTACTTAATAGACTTTTGAATCTCATTTAGATTTGTTTTTTAGGTCTTTTGGGCAGAACAGCAATTCATCAAAAACCGTGTTAAGAGAGATAACCCCAATTCAGAGTACAGGTTCACTAGTAAGCCAATGCCGGACCCATACTATAAAGACATGTGGTATTTGGTATGTATTTTAATTCATCAAAACAACCATTTCTTCTCAAATGTTATTGAATTCAATAACAAATTCTGATTTTATTTTAAATGATTTTTCGCTTTCATTGACGACAACTTCTTTGATGTGGTTTTGAGCACTTCTTATAACTTAAACTTAAAATATTTCCAAATTTTTACTTTTATTACAAAATTATAGAAATAGTTTTGAAAAAAATGAAATTTTTAAGCTTTAGGTAAAAATCAGGTATTAGTCAATTGTCGGCCGAATTATTGCTTAAATGCTTTCGTTGTTTTCACCGTTCATTACATTCACAATAATAAAGTTTTGCATCTTTGAACATTTGGGTGAAATAGGGAGAGAGAGAAATTTACAAGTTAAAAATTAGATAACATCTAAATTATTGATTAACAAAGTAAAATATGTTAAATGAATTAGCAAATTAGCAAGATAGGGCTAAGATTAGCTACGAAAAGCTTTTTAATTAATTAAATACAAACAAAATTCATATGATTTGGTAATACTTTTTTTTTGTGAACACTTTGTCTAATCATTTTAATTATAGGTTATCCCAGAAATAATCATTTAGTGGTTATTATAACCTTTACATTGACTTTTTTTTTATCTTTTATTTGTCTTAAATACCATTTGTTTGTAATTTCTGACCTAAAATTGATTCAGACTTTGATATGTTTTGAGAAGTGTTTTGTGAACTAAATTCGATAAAATTTATTAAAATATTTTGATTTTTCTATTGACTCATAGTTTTCATAAAATATAATAATTATCTAATATTTAAAAATTACATTTAATTTTTTAATTTCCTGTTTATTATAATCGAAGCACAAAACAAATCGTCAGCTCTTATTTGATTTTTGCAGAATAAGGGAGCGCTCGGAGGATATGATATGAATGTGAAGGGCGCCTGGAATATGTATGTCTCCAAATTACCTATTCTTCTCATTTCAATGTTAATTACTTATTAATGTAGGGGTTATACCGGCAAAGGTATTGTCGTCACTATTTTGGACGATGGCATTCAACCAAATCATCCCGACTTAGCCAACAATTATGTGAGTCATTCAAAATCATTGAAAGCTTTTATTTGTTTATTGTTTATAATTATTATTGTCTCTTCAAAAGGACCCTCAGGCAAGTTATGACATCAATGACAACGATCCCGATCCTACTCCTCAGGACAACGGCGACAATAAGTATGAATAATTGAATAATTTATATGAAATGATTTTAACTCTTTAAAAGACACGGCACTCGTTGTGCGGGAGAAGTGGCCGCTCAGGCATACAATGGTATTAAGAATATATTTAATGTTTTAATACAATTTAATTAAACGAATTCTATTTTATTAGAATATTGTGGAGTCGGTATTGCTTTTAATTCAAGCATTGGTGGCGTCCGAATGTTGGACGGAACGGGTCAGTCACCCATTCATTCATTTTATTGTTATATTTAGCTTAACCTGTGTTTTATTTAGTGACCGATGAAGTTGAAGCCCGAGCTCTTAGTTTAAACCCTAATCACATCGATATATACTCTGCCTCGTGGGGACCCGAAGATGATGGCAAGACTGTGGACGGCCCGGGAAGGCTCGCACAGAGAGGTTTTCCTAAAATTTGCTTAATTTGTTATTAAATTGATTTGTTTAGCGTTTATCGATGGTATACGTAAAGGACGACATGGAAAAGGATCGGTCTTTATTTGGGCGTCGGGTCTGTAGTTAACACTCTTTTTATTTTTCTATAATTTTAAACAATAATATGTAGGGAATGGGGGCCGACGTCTCGATAATTGTAATTGTGATGGATATACAAATTCGATTTATACCCTATCAATAAGTAGTGCCACACAAAACGGTCAAAAGCCCTGGTATTTGGAAGAATGTTCCTCAACATTGGCCACAACTTATAGTAGTGGTACTCCTGGCAGAGATCTCAATGTGTTAACAGTTGACCAAGATACTACATATTTTAAGAGCTTACAAAAAGGTGGTACTCCCGATACTTCACGACTTTGCACTCGTTCACATACCGGCACTTCAGCCTCAGCTCCAATCGGTTTGTTATCGAAATATATGTTAATATTCTTAAAATATCTCTTTTAATAAAAAGCGGCGGCAATTGTGGCGCTGGCCTTAGAGGCAAACCCGAGCCTTACGTGGAGGGATTTACAACATTTAGTCGTTCTCTCCTCACGTTATGAACCTTTACGTCATGAGAGCGGTTGGATTACAAATGGAGTCGGACGTAGAGTTAGCCATAAGTTTGGATACGGACTGATTGACGCGACAGCAATGGTTAGATTTGCTGAAAACTGGACCCCAACTCCCACTCAAAGAGTCTGTGAAACAAACATTGAGGACAAAGAATGGGAAATACCCACTCAAACGAAACGTTCTCTTGAAGTGACCCTTACAACTGATGCTTGTAAAGATTCTACCAATGAAGTGAATTATCTAGAACATATACAGGCCAAGATCACTCTTAAATACAAACCGCGAGGAAGTCTCAAAATATCTCTATTCTCTCCGTCGGGGACTATAACTCATTTACTTTTTCCTCGACCTCGAGATATGGATGACTCAACGTTCACGAATTGGCCTTTTCTTTCTGTGCATTTTTGGGGTGAGCCAGCGGTAGGCACCTGGAAACTAATTATTCAAAACGATAGTCGTTCCCCTTCCCGTTCCGCCGGAAAATTGATTTCGTGGTCACTAACATTTTACGGCACTTATGACCGTCCGGTCAGTTATCACACGACTGATAATCAAACAATTCGTTACAGTCCTCGAAGTGCTACCAATGAAAGAATTAGTGAGTGCTCTAAGAATGGAACTTTTCAGGCCATTGACTCCACTGAATGCCTAAAATCGTGTCCAAATGGACAGTGGGCTGACTCACAAATAGGAATTTGTCAAAAATGTAGTCTCGACTGTCAAACTTGTTTTGGACCCTCGAATGACAATTGTCTTTCCTGTGAAAACAAATCTTTCTTTGGCTATCATTGTGTCAAAGAATGTCCGGAAAAATATTATCGCGATTCTTATCTTAATGAATGTCTTCCCTGTTCTTCAAACTGTAAAACTTGTGAAACCTCTCCAACTCAGTGCAAGTCTTGTATACCACCGCTTAAATTAAATGAACAGAACAAATGTGTTTTAGAGTGCGCTTCTTCTAAACAATGTTTTAAATGTCATAATACTTGTGCCAACTGTTCCGGTACTAAAGAAAATCAATGTCTTTCGTGTCGCGTCGGTCGCCGTCTCTTAAATGGTGTCTGCATTTTGGATAAATGTCCGGACAATTATTTCGAGAAAATAGCAGAAAATGGAGCCGAATGTGAGAGGTATGAGTCGAATGACTGTTACCATGAGTTAACAACACTTTTAATTTGAATTCTTAGTAAAAGTAATTTTAATGGAATTTTTTTTAAAATTGTTTTTTAGATGTCATGAAAGTTGTGAGTCATGTAATGGTGTTTCACATATGAATTGCACGACTTGTTTCAAGAATTCAACCTTTAATGAAGGCTTATGTTTAAGCTGTTCCAATGGTCAGTTCCTAAATAGCCAAAAGTCGAAATGTGAGTCCTGTCATGAAAGCTGTCAGTCATGTACGGGTCCGACACATAATGAATGCAATGCCTGCAAAAGTGGCCTCAATTTAGATAACTATCGATGTATTCCCTGTTGTCCGACGACTATCAATGATATAAAGGGTTTGGCCCAAGACTTTAACGATTGTTGTCATTGTATGAATCCAAACGGTCCCTGTTCTCTACCCATCGCTATCGATCGAACCAGAAGTATATCTCAAGAGACAGACTTCTGGACTGAGAAAAGGAATGAAAAATTGAGTCAACTCTTTGGAAATCCATTTGCAATAATTTTAACGATTTGTTTGTCGACAATCGTTTTATTCGCTATTATTTTCTCAATACTTCAGTTCACTAATCGTTTGGAGAGTAGAGGACATAATCTGAATCAATACCAGAAAGTATCGACCAGTCCTTCCATTAAATTCGAAAAGATGTCTCATTTAATGGCTGATGAGGACGAAGAAGAAGATAGTCTTTATGAAAAGACCTAGTCTTAAGTCATTCCAATATATCTTTTATTTATACAAAATATTAAACAAATAAAAAAAATATTTGAATTTGATGTTATGTGAGTGTACTCTGACTCGAGAGCACACCATTCGGTTCATTCACAGTTCATTTTATTGATCGGATTCTCATCTCTAGAATAGTATGATATGAACTCTATGTTTGAGTACAACAAATCTGACATTGTTTTCAACTTAACTCTCAACTGATTTCATTACAATATGGATGAGACTAATAGTAATTCCACCGAAAGATTTAAACGATTGTCTTTGACTTCAAGTAAGGCTCAGGAATCAGACATAATGTCTGTTCAATTGAGCCAACAATTCAATAAAGGTAATTTATTTATTCAATCCTTTTGTCATTCAATGTATTCTTCTTAACGTTTTGCTGCAATTTATTCGTTTCCAAATCATATGATTTTATTTTATTGATATTTTGAGTGAAAATCCTTCTCTCGTTTCAACTCATAATTAATTTAAAGTTTTGTTTCATAAAAAAAATTCTTTTGAGTTTCCGTTCATTTTTTATCGACTTTTAAATTAATTGTTTTATAGTTAAGTCAATTGTTTGTCAGTTAATGATTGAATCGAATAATTCTTTTGTTTAATCAATTGGTTGAAGAAAAAACTTAATTAATGTTATGATTTCAATGATTTCTAGTAATCAATTGAATTCTAAAAATTAATTGATTGTGAAAATGGTGTGACAATTGTTTTTGGTAATTGTGTCTAATAGACAGTCTATCCTTAATTTTCTTTAAAAAAATGACATAATTTGAGTCTTACCTCAATATTCACTAATTAAGTGAATTAAGAGATATTTTGCGATAAATTTTGGAAATTATATATTATTTGGTATTAAAAGAGGAATAAATATAATTGATTTTATTGTTATTTTGTGAGAATAGTGTCGGTACGACCCGAACTTGTTCTACATGAGGCTGCCATTAAAAATGATATATTAACTTGCAAAAAACTTATAGAATCGAGAGTTGATATCAATAGTAAAACACATGTAAGCAAAAGTCACCAAAAATTGTAAGAATCGATCGTTAAGTTTTCAATTTAATATTAGATGGAAAGGACTCCAATTCATTGGGCGATATCTCACGGAAATGTGGAAATCGTTTCTCTTCTAATTCAGGCCAAATGTGATATCGAAACAACTGATAAGGTATTCATTAATTTTTATGCTCTGAAGTCAATCAATAAATGAATTCCAATAAATATTAAATAAAATTGAATAACGAATACAATTCTTATCACTTTTTATTTCATTTATATATTATATATGATATAAATGATTTGCTTTAGGCTTTACTTTAGGCCTTATGTTTGACATCCAATCGAATAGAAGTCCAAATGTAAAAAAACATTAGTTGTGCCTAACTTTTACTCTTATTAATAAAATTCATTTATGAAAATCGAAACGAAATGAGATTTTCTACAATTTCTGCAATAAAAACACTTTTCAAAGAAATAGAAACCTTTTCTCGTTATTATTATTATCCAAAAATTACAATAAAATATATTATAAATGTTTTTATTAGAGATTCATAAAATTCTCATTTATATATTTTTGGGACAATTTTTAAGAATAGCTAAGAAACCCATTATTCAAGCAAGATTATTTTTCATTTATATTCTTATTGAGTCAATTTTTATTAACTAATTTTATAACTAATTTATAATAACCGAAAACTTTTAAATTATTTTGGAGAAATGCAATCAATTTTATTAGAGATTAATATTTCATTATATTATTTATAAAAGTTTTGATAATTTTTTAACAAAAAAATTAATAATAAAAATGAGTTAATTTATTAATAATCTCTAAACAAATTTCTATTTTATTTAGTGATCATTAATTTACATTTAAATCTTATTACAAGTTCATTGATGCAAACAATAATAATTATTTATAATAATATGAAACATAAGTTAACTAATAAACTAATAAATTAGAACTTTTAGTCAACAAATAAAAACAATAAAAAGTTTATATAATTATTAAATTAGACTTGATAACATTTTGATTTAAAGCTTAAAAAAAGAAATTTTAAATTTTGGACTAATTTATCAATATTATAAGTATAAACTGTAACCTAGTACAAATATAGTAATTGAACTTGAATTTTTGAACTTTGTATTTAATGATTTTATAGTCATTTTAACTCCAATTCATTCCCATTAATTTCAACATTTTATTATAGGTTTAGATAAAATAACCCATTATTTATTAAAATTTATTTTATAAATTAGATAGATGATTTTTTTCAAATAATTTTGTGATATTAATAAAAATTGATATAACTGATCATGTTCATTTTTTTATTTGAATATAGTTAGGAATGAGACCAATAATGATTGGGGCGATGGTCGGCAATTTGCAAATCGTACAGTTGTTGGTCGAGGCCGGAGCCAATTGCGAACATTTCAACAAGGTCTATTTTTTGAATACTAGCTCTAAAATTCAATATATTTATAATCGACCCTCAATTGATTTTTATAACAAAATATAATTTTTTAATTTTTTTAATTTAACTGAAGTAAAGAATTAATGAAAATTTACTTAAAATAAATGAGAAGAGAAATGTTTGTAAATAATTTCTCTTATTATAGAAAGAGTATACAGTTTTACACTGCGCTGTAAAACACGATCAGACAGAAGTTGCCATTTATTTACTCGAAAATGTTGAACATTTGGACGTGAATTCTGTCGATAAGGTATTTCTTAATTATTGCAAATGATTTAACTTTCAGTCAATTCTTTTTATTTATTGTTTGACTAAAAATATTAGATAAAACTGTAAATAAATTTACATAAAAATAAACTTTTGATGAAAAGTAATAAAATCCTTTAATTTCTTCAACTCATAGCTATTATTTTATATTTAGTGAAATCAAACTTTCATTCAGTAATTGTTTTGTTCCAAAAATTGCCAAAAAATTAAATTTAGTAAAAACTAAAAAGATTTTTTTAAAATAACGATTTACTGATTAAAACATTAAAATTCAAATTATAATTCAATATAACTCTGTTTTTAGGATTTTTGAAAATATAGTCCAGACTTTTAAGTTTCAAATTTTAAGGGTTTTATTTCTCTATTTATTCTAACTTTGATAAGCTATGACAATATAATTGATTGGGGCACTTTTTTACCAATTTCATTTAAAAATTATACCATTTCATAGTCATTTAAATATTAAATATTTAGGCTTTATTATATGTTGTATCATGGTCATTTCTCTATTATAAATATAAGGTATTAACTATTGGATATCAGGATCTATAAAAGATCTATAAAAGTGCAAATATATAAATTTTATATATTTTTTATCAGGCACAAATTCTAATGCTCAAAGTTTTTTTTGTGTATACATATTTTACTAGCTCATATTTTCAAGTGCATTTTTGAAAACTTCTAAGTTATGACAAATAATTTTCATAGTATCAATTCGAGTGACTTTAAAGTTAAAAAAATTACAAAATCTATTTTATGCTTATATTCAAAGATATTTCATATGAAAATATAGTCGAACTTAATATTAGAATTTTAAAAGAATTTGTCGACAATAAATGATAAATTTATATAAAGTGAGCATGCAACACTACTAATTGAAAGGAAATATCCATATTTCATAAATTGAATGATTACTTATCATTGTTTTTTGAGTAAAGTTTGAGATATTTAATATTAGATTTTAATGATTCAATTATTTTCTATTTTCATTGCATTCCAAAGTTGGGTCAAAGCAGGTATACTTTTTCATAATAAAACGGTTCCTTTAAATGTTGAATATTGAAATTATTAGGTAATTATTTTAATTAAATGTAAAAAATTGGTTAAATCAATCTTTTATTATATTAAAAAAATAAGTTTATGACTAAAGATTTAGAGACAAAACTTTGAATGTATACTCTTTTCTCATCCCTTAAATAATGGAATAATAAAATAGATATTTAATAATTAATTAAAAATTGATCAATTTAAATTAGTTTGCATATGGCAGCAATTAATAATAACTTGGAAATCGTAGAAAAACTTATTTCATGTGGAGCTGACCTTAATATCAAAGATAAAGTAAATTTAAATTCAATAGATTTTGATTTAAATAATTGATGTAAAAAATATTGTGTGATAGCAAGGAAGGACTTGTGCTCATTGGGCTTCTTTTAAAGGACACAAACAGATATTATCACTTCTTTTAAAGGCCGGTATAGAAGCGGACGAGAGAGACAACGACGGAAAGACTGGTATTTACCAAATATTGCATTAATCATTTTATCATTAACTATTTATAGCCCTACATTTGGCCTCTGAATATGGATTTAAGGATAGCTCTCAAACTCTTATTGAACACAACTGTGATATTTTTATAACCGATTCGGTCAGTCTTTCGACTCTTTCTATTTATAAAATTAAATTTTTAAATATTTTATAAATAAAAAATTAATCAATAGAAGGGAAGATCAGCTCTAATGATTGCAGCTGCCCTTGGTTATATTGATGTAGTATCTCTCCTCGTTAGATATGGTGCCGGACTCAACAGTAAAGATAAGAATGGAAACACTGGTATATAATCCCATAAGAAATTACTTTTAATTAATTATTTTAATTATATTCAAAGCCTTACACTTATGTGTTGTTGGAAATCATGCGAAGTATGTAAACATTTATATATTTGATAATTGTATTATAGTTTTCAACAAACAATTGTATACATAATACTCATGGTATTCTCATAATAAATTGATCTTTATATCAACTTGATACTTATATCAAGATAATTGCATTACTTTCATTGGTTTTCTTTTGATTATATTTATTATATATTTATAAATTAAATTTTATTTTAATATAATTTTTTCGTTGACTTTAATTTGAGATAATTTTCGACATTTTATTTGTGTTTTGAAATCTTATTAATGCTTTGAATTCTTAATTTAATTGAAATACAGAAAACTTTTAAATATTTAATTAATAGATTATTAGATTATTTATGTTAACCATTATATGTTTGCTGTTCACAACTATTCACTAAATTCAATTTTCCTGAGCTTCCAATCGATACCAAGATCATTTTAGTAGTATATGAGGAATCTTATACAGTCTTTTGTTTTCTTTAAATAATGAAATGGTTTATAATATAGACTTTATGTTAATATTTGTTTAGAGAAAAGATTTTAATATAAAATACAGAAAAACTAATTTTTGTTTCCAAATATAATTTTCATATCTTTTGTTTGAATATTAATATTATTAATAAAGAATTCTTTATTTATCTAAGAATGGCACAATTTTTGGTGGAAAAAGGAGCCATGATCAATTCTCTTAATAATGTAAGCTATGAAATAGATTTTTATTCCTATATTTAATAAAATTATTTTTGTTATAAAATATTTAAAATATTATTTAATGAAATAAGAATTTTATGATAATTTAAGTTAAAACAAATTTGAATTTAATTTGGAATTATTTTTCGATTTTTAAAGAGAAATCAAACCCCTTTAGTGGTGGCCTCAGAGTTGGGTCATATCGAAGTCGCAGAAATTTTAATCAAAAGTGGTGCTGATCTTCACATCCAAGAAAAGGTCACTACAGTAGTAACTATTAATTAATAAATGCCTTTGGGTTTCATTAATTTCAATTATAGAGCGGACGGACAGCTCTATACGTGGCTTCGAGAGGAAGTTTTCAAGCAATAGTTGATATGCTTATCAAAGCCGAAAGGGATCTCTATTTTAAAAGAAAACGAAGTAAAGACAATATATTAGAAAACTGTCGAAAAGATACTTTTGATTCGACGGATTGTAATGAATGTGAAAGTAATCATTGCGGACATGAAGTCAACGATGAAATACAATTGAATCAAATGAAGAAAATACTCTGGAATTTATCGCGATATCATTTAGAAATTAATGACTGGAAAAGATTAGCCAGAATTTGGGGTTTCACTGACCAACAAATTAAAGGTATTTTTAAATGACTTTAATTTACAATTAAATTATTGATATTTTCATAGCTATTGAACATCAATATACCGGCAAATCTAGTTATAAGGAGCATGGTTATCGTATGATGATCATTTGGCTCCATGGACTTCCTAAATGTCAGAACCCTTTCCAACAACTTTATGACGCCCTCATAGCTATCGATAGAAGAGAAGTGGCGGGTATTCATATTTTCATATTTTAGACTTCTTTTGATTCCATTTTATCAAATAAAAGGAGAAAAATGAAAATAATTATTTAGAAATTATTTTCAACAAAATTTATTATTTATTGGTTTGTGTTATGAAATACATTTCATTATTAATAAAAAATTTCACTAATGATTTACGTTTGAGACAGCGCTCAAAAAACTATACTTTAAGTTATATTCTATATATGAACTGTATATTAAGTTATTAAAATAATTGTCATTATCAAGGTATTTGATTTAAGCAAAGGGTTGGTCTTCACTCTTAGAAAATTAGGCTAAAATTTGAGGTTTTTACAAGTTTTGCTTGCTTCAAAGAAAATTTAGAATTATAAACATTTACATATTTTTATCTTGATAAGTTTAGTCATATTTTACTTAAATTTATTAATTTTCTATTTTGTCATATAATCTAAGATCCAATAATTTTAAGTTTTTTATAAAATTTATTTCGAATATTTTTTTCAGACAAAATTCGAAAGAAAGCAGAGGATAGGGATATGTTTCGATCCCAAAGGTTTAATTGTCGGTGTTTGCCAGGAATGCCTACCGGTCTCTGTCATTATTGTTGCATATCTTAGCATAAATTTGTTGACTAATTATTATAATCAAATATTTTTGAAACGTTTATTATTTTTATATCGAAATATTAATTTATATTAAAATAAATGTTAAAACAATGTTTTTCTCTAATTATTCAATAAATATTCGTTACATCTATTCATCAAAATTATAATAAAATATTCAATAAATATAATTAAATTAATTTTTTTCTAAAATTAGTTTTTAAAAATATTTATAAATTTAATTTCCAGCTTTTGATGCAAATAAAGGATTTTTTTATATAAATGTAGAGATTTCTGTTGAAATATTTATCAAAAGTTCAATATATTCTTTAGTTAAGAATTTGTGTGTGGCCTCACTATGAGTCTAATTTTTAAAAATTTGTGTTTGTTTGTGTGTGTGTGTGTGTGTGTGATGTGTGTGTGTGTGTGTGAGAGAGAGA